>VZZY01001833.1:0-106721 GCA_013400335.1 Eurystomus gularis
CAACAGTGAACAAAATGCAAAAAGACAGACAAGGCTGCAGTCTGATCAGACAGCTTCTCTGCTGACAGAAGTCATCTTGAAGTGATGCTGAATGTATTAATATCCCCAGATTTGAAATTGTAAACATATTCTATGTTGTAAAACCTCATAGTTTCAGTTGAACTTCTGTCATCTCCTTCGGTCCATCTAAAGAGTTATATTCTCAGTCAAGGTATTCTATTTGGGGAACACGGTACTTCCCAGGCTCTTTGAGATTAGGAGTCATAGTTCTCATGACATTTCAGATCACATACTTTCCTAAAAGCTTTGGAATGATTAGTTCCAAAACACTTGCAGTAAAGCCACTTCCACGCCATAATCACTGAGGCTGAAAGGGTCTTCTAATAACTTGTTTCTTTTTCTTATTGTGCAAGAATAATTTATTCCTAAAACATTGCTAGTAGCTAATTCTTACTTTCATTTTCTATTTTGAGGTTGCTGCAGTGTGTTTGATAGCTTGTTCCATGACTGAACTACATTATTTAAAAAAAAATAATTCTGTTCTTAGGTAATTTAATTACATTACTATTTAACAAAGAACAGTAGATTCTCAATGTCATTCTAACTTTTTTTCTGGTTTGCTAGATAATTTTGCTGTCCTTGATTGTCTCTTCAGTGAAAGTTCACAGAATTGTAACAGGTACATGCACTGCATGCTGACTCTTTCTTTTCACTTCTTTATTATCTTGGTCCTTGCAGCAGGATTTCATATACATGCAGAAAAGGTACCAAAGAGCGAAGCTACAATCACACAAGTAAGACTTCTGAGGTTAAAAAGCAGCCTGATTGAGAGAAGGATGATTAAGCTGTGTCGATGCTCCTAATAATTCATGCCACGTGCTGATCTGTATTCAGAGCCACCACTATGTAATTTTTCCCAGGCTTAGACTTTGGTTTTACAAATACGCGATCATTTTGTTACTACTCTTTGAATTTGTTCCTATTTGTCTTGTCTTTTTTGTAAGTGAGATGCTCCAGAATGGCAAGACTGAAAGGTAGTCATTCTAAGTGGCATTCATGGGTTTTTTCTAGGTGTGCAATTTTACCATAGCCAATGCACTTTATAAAGTCTCCAAGCTCTAAAAGGAGTATACAACTGCTTTTTCTCATATATTTTTCTCATAACTCAGTGAAGGTGTTCTTTAAGCCTCTGAGTATGTAAAACTCTTTGAGATGCCAGAGCACTATAATACTGTTTCTGTTTTTGTGTCTTCTGCAGCAGGTCAAGGAGAACAGAATCATACAGAGAATCTTAGGGAAAAAAAAAATTCTTTCTCTCTGAGTATTATAATTAGCCATGTGTTCCACACAGTTGTTTAGGCCTTTTTGAAATATATCAATATGGAAGTAAACAGAAGAGTTCCTCTTGATCTTATGATTCAGTAAAATCCCCTTTAAGAAGCATTTTAAACTTCACTTGCAATTTATGATTCTACCTGATTGTATGAATGAAGCTGTGCTCTGCAGTGTACAGACAAAGACTGAAAACACGTTCTCAGGAACACAAAAGAGTTGTGTTCCGACTGCGTAGCAGTCTGAGGTGCTGACCTATCTGGTCCTGCTCCACGCTCCCAATTTCTCCTTTACACTGTATCAGGCACTCAACGAAACCCCACTGAACTAATTCAGCACGCTAACCTAGCAATAAAATGTTCACATTTTTCTGAAGTTAGTTTTCTGCTGGCTTACTGCACTGAAATGGCAATCCATAAGTCTCAGACAACACGAAGCAAGGTTTGAAACTTATGTCTTGTGTCCTGGGAAAGAAAAGGCTGTGACAGCAAGCTGTTAGATTGGCTTGAATTACATCTTCAGTTTCAAAACTAAAAGCCACCTTTGCATGGAGTAAATGCCTTCTGGTCTTCATTCATAGCTTGTGTAATGTGGTGAGATCCTTGTGATGAGATCTTAATGTTTAATAATTTTCTCCTGCTTCATTATCCCTACTTCTGCTGGTTTCTCCTCTTCAATTGAAGGTCTGTCCTACTTTTGACCTGATAGGCCTGCTGTATTGGCCAGCTACCACTCTTATCAGCAGAATTGGACATAGAGTGGTGTTTTCTTGAGCTGCTACAGTTTGGTCCCTGCATCGTTCTGCGTCTGTCAGTCATTCCCTGTTCGAAGTTGAGTGGGTTGATTAGACTGATTAAAGTAGGTGTCTGGATTGAGAGGGTTAAAGAGCATCCATCTGTTCTGGATTTACTGCTGCTTCAGTGGAGGCAGAAAGGCCAGGAATTAGTGAGTGGCTTAGTCCTTTCTCACTGCTGGCAGCTGACAGGAGCACTGATGAGGTGATAATGAACTAAAAAGTCTGCCCTGTTGGCTGGGTGGGAAAGGGACCCAGACAGTGGGCAAGTCTCACCCCGGTTCTTGCCAAGATATTCACGTTTTAATAGAATCTATCTAAAGCAAAATTAACAGGTATACTTTCCTGGATGAATTTCAGTAATATAACTTGTCACTGGTAGATACAAAAGAAATATGAATCGTGTTACTTGCAGCATGGCAGCTCTGTAGGGTTCAGGCACCAGACAGCCCAATCAAATAGCAGTAATGGAAGAAACAAGAATGTTTATCAAAGGCAAAATAAAATGTAACTTCTTTTAAAAGTCTGAAGTTGGGCAGAAGATAACTCTTCCATTTTCATTTCTGCCACTTTTGGTGGCACTTAACGTTTCTTGACCCTAACAATTAATCCTTAAAGTATTGAAATCAGGATTTGCAGATACATCCTGAAGGCATTGTTTTGTGTTTTCCTTTGTTGCTTTAGGTGCTACAAAGCATTATTTTTCTTACTTCTTTAAACCTCTCTTTCATCAGAGCATATTCCAGATTCCCTGTTAACCTCACAATATTTTGCTTTTGACACAAGTCCAGCTCATGCCAAGCATGAGTGTTCATTAGATGTATATGCTAACACAGTATGGCTATACCAGCGTATCAAGGTGTAACAAGCACTTTAAGCCAGTCGGATAGCTGAGGAATACAATGTAGGCACTCAATAGGCTTCTTAAATTAACATGTGGTGTTCTTCTCAACTTACTTGTTGCTGACAGACTTAATAAAGGTTCAAGGTTTTACAGGTCTTTAATTTGTTGAGTCTACAGAGAGTATGAATGTGAAATCTCTCAGAAAGAGTTTGCCTTTTTCTTAGTAAACAATGCTAAGAGTTTTGCAAGCTGGGTTAGAAACTGTTTATTCCGTAATCAAAGTGTTTGGAAGGCAACTTCATTCACAGAGGGTAAACCTCTCTGACCTTTATGCAGAACATTGAAGGGCTTGCATACAGGGAAGATCATGACCCCAGAGTCTCTGGTGGCCGTTGATTGAAACCTTGTGTTTCAAAAAATAAATGTTTAAGAGCACTTCCTTATAAGACCTGGGCTGCATACACAGACTTTTTTTATAGCAGTTTAACCATTTGGTAAAAGGTGTTTCTTCCTCTACTCCCCTTCTGGTCCTAACAGAAAGGGCTAACTCAGCACAATCGTTAGTACGACCCTTAGACTGAACGCAATTTTGTCATTATAAACATGGCTTAAATTAATATAGCTTCTTTTACTAAGTCCATAGACCCAGATTGTCTCTGCATAAGTGTATCTATATGACTATAACAAAGTCTGCATTCATGGGGTGGCATATGTCGATTGCAGTGATATGTTTGTATATACAAACCAGTCTGAAAAGGAAGAATTCGTAGCTTCAACCTTGAGAAAAGACAACAATGGGTGGGATTGGAAGTGAGGGATGTTGGGAAACATGTAAAGACCTTATAAAAACTTAATTTGCTTGTTTAATTGTTAGCAGTCAGATCGAAGCAAATACTTTCATACAATTTATTTGATATCTCTATACACCCCTCTCTTCACAGGAAGAAATTCAGGAATTTCAGAAATTCTTACTTCATCAGCCTTGTTCACACAGACATTTAGCAATGTTAGGAAAATGTGGGAACGCAAATAGTCCTGCTTATACAAAGCAACTAACCATTTTCAGATTAGATCTGTCCTTTCTTAACTGGTGAACTATTCTGTTTTGTTAGCTGTACCAGCTCACATTATATGCTATACAGTCAGGGTTCTAACAACTTTCATCGCTACTGAAGGAATGCCTCTTTTGACAATGCCTCATTTGTAACAATGAATGTTGTGATTCAGAAGAAGAAGGAATTCTTTTTAACCTAATACATTTGGAAGAGGTAGCAAGGAGTTACCATCATGGACTGTTATTTACGACTAGCAAAAACCAGTCCCTTCTATGCACATTATGGTTGTAGTTCCTAGTTTTCAGGTTAATTAGAATTAGTATATCTGTTTCTCATTCTTTTATTTTGGAGGGGCAGGGTGTTTGTTCAAAAGCCACCCCATTTAGGATAAAATGAGATGCGGTTGATAACTGCCCACTAATGAAACTCAAAAAGCAGTCTGTCCACTTGCAACCTTTTGTCAAAAGTCTCCCTCAAATAAAGCCAGCAGTGGTGTTGAGTAGGGTTGCTAATAATCTTCTAGCCATACCGTCTTTACATGTTCCTTTTCTTCTAATAGAATGGATGGAAGATTATGAAATGGCATTCTTGAATCGGTTACAGGAAGGGGAGTTTTTTGTTGGGTTTTTTTGGTCACATGAGATTTGTCAAAACTTCTCACAGAGTAATTTAAAGCAACAGGTTTGAGCGTTCTTGTCTGAACAGAATTAAAATTTTCTCATTTGTTCTGTAATTGCATAGTAAGGACATATTACTGCTGGTTTATTTTGTATTATGACCATTCAGTCATTTGTGGTATGTGCCTATTACTCATGTCTAAAATATAAACCATTTTGATACTGAACACAAAATAAATTTTTGCCATAGAAAAGCTAGCTATTCATGTACACTTCAGAATGTGCTAATGTCCTCTTGATCACATTGTCTTTATGAGTCTTGTCTTCTCCTTCCTCTCTCTCTGTGCAAGGTCTGTGGGGAAGCAGACTCTGGAAACTGGAGCCACTGCATAAAAAATC
Organism: Eurystomus gularis; assembly: GCA_013400335.1. Lineage (NCBI taxonomy): Eukaryota > Metazoa > Chordata > Aves > Coraciiformes > Coraciidae > Eurystomus > Eurystomus gularis. Next base: position 5,041 of record VZZY01001833.1, read on the forward strand.
AAAAGTCATCTCCAGATTTCTTCTATGCAAGGCTTGAGCATAAAGACAATCAGCTTTATCCTCTATCTAGTGTCTCTTTCTGTTTTCAATATCTTGTGGGTTTATAGCCTGCAGGTAAAGTCTTCTAATTCTCTGGAGAATTAGGAGAGCTATATATTGCAACAAAAAATTAAGTAGAAAAACAGATGTATCTTGATTAAAAGTATTTCCTAGTGTTCTAGGTAGCAACTTACATTGATGAATATCACCAAATTTTCACAGCCCATCCATATTTAGCTTCCCATATTTTCTCTCTTAAGGGAACCAGAGTGCACTGTTTTTAAACTTGATTATGGGTTAGAAAATCCCAAGTAATTATCTGCCCAGAAATAATTTTTCGTTCACTCTTTTTTTTTTCTTTTTCCTCCTCTTTCCCACTTCGTCTCCCTTCCCACCCTTTTCTCTTTTCTTGACTGTACTGGCAGGTCAGGGTGTGTCAGAGCTGCTGATCCTGGCCAGTAACCATTCTAATCTACCCTAGTTTCTTACTACTATTTAATGACTGTTTCTCTCCTTCTGGAAGATCGTCCTCAGAAGCCAAGGTGGCCACTTGTCCACACAAAGTATGTAAATAGTGTGAGAGCATGTTTCATGGCATTGTACAGAGCTAAAGAGAAGCACTTTAGCCTAGGAAACATTTCCTTTTGAATAAGGCTGTACAGAAAATTCTTTGGCTTCTTCCAGGGCTTTATTGACATTGCTGCCATTGTGATTAAGTTTCTTGGTATTGCTGATTATAGTGATGGCGTAGAGCCAAAGTCACTGTTGCTTTTGGCTGAGTAGGAAAAAAGACAGCATGAAAATGTTTATGGCAAAAAAAAAAAAAGGGAGTACTGGTTAAAACTGAAAAATTGATTGTTGTATCTTTTGTATCATATTAGAAATGAAGCTGATTTTTTAACACTATAATTTTTAGTATATTTCATGGCAGAGGTGCTGGGTGATGCTGCATTTAAAGAATTAAAATAAAAATTAATAATTTAAAATTAAAATTAAAATTAAATTTAATTAAAAATTTAATTAAATTAAGAATTAAAATTAAAATTAAAGCATTTCTAGGCTGAATAAATAGAGTGGGTAAAAAGTAAACTGAGTGAGTGCACTTCCCTGCTGTGTTCATTGTTTCTTGGGAGTTTCATTCTGGAGAGCAGGTGTCCCTGATCCTTTCCCATGCTAAACTTCACTCCATCGCTCCAGACTCCTCTACTCAACATTCTGAGCAGTGCAGGGAGGCATGAGATGACTATGGTCAGTACATAGTTTCTCTCTGCCTCTCCTTCCCTCTCCCACTTTTGCCTTGCTCCAAGTGTGGGCTCTCCCCATGGGGCTGCACTCCTTCAGGAATAAAGTCTGTTCCAGCTTGAGCTCTCAGAGGGCAGCAGTGGGTATCTGCTCCGGCATGGGCTGTCCATGGGCTTTGGCACCTGGAGCACCTCTTCCTCCTCCTCTTTGTCTTACCTTGGTGTTCCTATTGCTGTTTCTCACTCTCTTTTCCCTGTCGCCCATCCCCAACCTGTGTAGTGGGTTTTGCCCTTTCTAAAATATTTTTTCCAGAGGTGCCACCAACTTGGCTGAGGGGCCCAGCTGTGCCTTGCAGTGGGTCCATTGGAGCCATCAAGAACCGTCTATGTCCAGCACAGGACAGCCCTGATCTCTTGTCACAGAGGCTCCTGCCATCCCCCTGCTGCCAACACCTCTCAATGGACACCCAATAGAGTGTCAAATGGTGTTTGTTTGGGGGGGTTTTTTTTGTTTTTTTTATTGGGGAAGTTATGACAGTGTAACAGTGCTTACTACTGCAGTACTGTGCCACTTGCTGAGTGAAGAAGAATGTTTTCTTCATGGGAAGAAGGAATTTTTTTAGCATGTTGGGCTTTAACTCTTGCATGGTTGTAGACAAGGCTGCTTGTACAGGAGGACAGGGATATGGTGGAGAGGCTGTACTCCTCTGCGAAGCGGAGGACCGAGGTGAAGGTGACCATAGTTTCTTTTCAGCTCAGATGATCTTTCTTGTGGGCTGATGCTGCACTTCATTGCAATATAAATGAGCTTCACTCACTAAAAGTAGGGATTGTTTTAGAACATGTAAAAGCACTTCTTTGTGCAGCAGGTAGTGAGGCTTTGTGGCCACAGGGCACTGTAGAGACAGTGTCAGCAGGATCAAATGTGGCTTAGACAAATTCATGGACAATAGGTCCGTAAGTGGAAATGAAAATGAGATTAGACAGGGATGTGCTCTATAATATCCTTAATACTATTATTCTCGGTGTTGAGAGAATAGGAGGTGAATAGACCAGTAGGCTACGTTATAGATTATATTAGAACTGAAAAATTGCAACCAAGAGAAAAGCATGAAGGTCTGAAAGCGTGAGGTCTGAAAGGTTGCAGTTACAGAAAGTATTCTGGAAAACACCAAGGAATTTTAAAAGACTATGGGGAAGAAAAAAATCATCGTGTGTGTTTCTCTATTTGGTACCAAGATTAACTAATGCCTGTATAAAGAATGCCAAAAAGATCTAAAGAGGAATATAGCAAATGGGAAGAGAATGAGAGATACAGGCAATGATGGAAGACTACTAGTCTGCTTAAGGAGCAGTTACTGAATATTAGTCAGAACAGTAGTTTTAGACTGTGAAAAAAAAAGTTCGTGTAACATAATGTGAAGTTATCAAATAGAGACCAAATTCATGGGAAAGCTATCGTAGATGTAGGTACTGAAATTAAGGAGACAACACTGAGCCCAAATGAATTTTGGATCACTGGCATAGTTCAAGGAAGATGCTGAGGAAGTCGTGGTTTTTTGCCTAAAAAGACAAGCGGCAGAATTCTGTTTCTCCCATAGGTGAGTGTTTCTCTTAAGAACGCTTCTTTCTACAATGCTTCTGTATATTACCAGGTGTTGAAGTGGATCACATCTGAGTGGTTAGTTAGAGCTGATATTGCTTCAATTACCCTGATCGTTAGTAAAAACAGCAAGACTTAATTTGAGGAAGCAGATTTGGAGTTTCTTCAGAAGTGCCTACAAATAGTTTTTAAGCAGTTTGATCACACCGTGATTCTTTTAAAGCTAAAAATTATGTTTGCTTTAGGTTTCCCTATCATGGAAATATCTGTCTGATTCCCTTTTGCTACAATTGCAATCACTGTTTTCATTGCTCCTTATTGTAACTTTATCTTGCTTTACCTCAGATTTTTCCATTAATTTCAGGAAATAAGAGCCTGACATGGTAATGCTTGTGAGTGAAGCCTGGTCCTTGGCATCCTGATGTTTGAACTTTATGGATTAGAATTGTTGACTCACAGCAATCAGGTTCGTTCTTGTTGTGTCTGACAGGGAACAGAAGGGACTAAGCCAAAACCAGAGCCCCCAGAGTAAGGGCATTAGTCCTGTCTTTTCCAAAGTGAATGGCTTCCCTTCTTCTAAACAGACTCTGGAAAGAAGCTTAGCAATCCCTTAGGGAGGCAAGTTATAAAACTTGAGATGCAGATATTTAAATCCTATGAGCCAGCCAGCAGTAGTGAAATTGGCCGTCAGAACTTGTAAAAATCTCAACCAATCTCTTTTATTGTCTTGTGGCTGCAGCAATGAGGCATCTCAGCTTTTGCAGGCTGAACTTTCCACACCATATCCCATTTGCTACTGTTTATGTGTATACAAACAGTAATGTGAGTTGTATCTAAAAGAAACATCTCAGGGTGGAAAAGGTTATCGCAGAGGTCCTTTCATCTGTTGAAGTGTAGGAGCGTGAAAATTTGTATCCATGATACTAGAGGGTCTACAGAATTGATTTGAGCGCAATCCTGGATTTATTTGATTTTGCTACTTAAAATTAGTGGTGCTGCAGGCAGTATTTCACATTCATGTACATGGTATTTTGAGCTTTGTAATTTTCACTGGGAGTTATAAAAAATATGGAGGAATTGCCATTTGCACACCATTTAAGAGGTCTGGAGTGTTTGGGAAGTATTACCTCTCCGCTGGCATGCAAATCTAGATTATTCAGGGAACCTCATAAGAAAAATTCTCCCACTTGCTGTTCCCCTTGTGATGTATGATGCTACCACAGCATAGAATCATAGAATCATTTTGGTTGGAAGAGACCTTTAAGATCATTTGAGTCCAACCATTAACCCAGTGCTGCCAGGTCACCATTAAACCATGTCCCTAAGCGCCACATCTACATATTTTTTAAATACCTCCAGGGATGGTAACTCAACCACTTCCCTGGGCAGCCTGTTTCAGTGCTTGACAACCCTTTCTGTGGATAAATGTTTTCTAATATCCCATCGAAACCTCCCCTGGTGCAATTTGAGGCCATTTCCTCTTGTCCTTGCAGTATAATGCGACTGCAACTAGAAATATCCTTCCTAGTAATAAACTGAAACCCAGAAAGAGTAGTTCTGCATGGCAAACCTCTCCATCTTGTGCATCAAGCCTCAGCAAATCTTTTCTGATTCAAACTATGGGCCTCAGTCTGGTTCTGTTTATAATTCTGTTGTCTTAGACAGCAGATCAATGTAATTTCTGGAAGTCTTCTGATAGCCATAGTGGGTTGAAGAGGAAATTGTACTGCACTTAGAAATGATTATATGGTATGGTTGTCTGTGATGGCAAGGGATCGAACTTTGTAAACTTACTAAAATAGGAAGAGACAGAAAAATCAATGTGGGTGGCAGCCATTTAGATGATAAGACATTAATTCAGTCATTCATGTGATACTCTTTATGCACTAACCCGTGATTTAGACAAAAGATATCCATAGAGAGCCACATGAAGTGTCTTTTGTTGCTTTTGAGATACACAAAATTCATGAATACTGTAGTTTCTTAGCATGTAATACGAGATCTTGATCTGATTAACATTTAATGTATTTGATGCTGGAACATTGCTATGTTAAGGCTGTAGTCCTCAAGTCCTGTGCCAGTTCAGGAATCAGGTTGTAGACTTTCAGTGTTAGAAATATTGGTATTATCAAATATTATGCAACTGCAAGTGATGCTGCCCTGGTTACTTTGGTTGGTTTTGGAGCTTTGTATAAAAGGAGACAGCTTTCATTGGTGTGGTTGTCCTTGAATTCAAAAAGAGAAATGTTTGCATGTAAGTTAGCAGGAAGAAAAACAAATTCTGGAATGGGAATTGGCATGTTAGACTATTGCTCTTCAAAACTTATTAGAATCTATCATTTATAACTGGATCTATTTTTTCCGTTGAGCTGCATTTGCAGTACAAAATCTCCTATCCTGTTGCAAAAATGTTCTTTAGCATTTATAAAGTCACTGGCTCATAATTTGACTGCTCTTGAGGTCCATCTTTTTAATGATATTGGCTCCACCTTTTGTCGGTGCTTGGTTTGCTACATCACAGCAGTCCAGACTCACCTGTGTGGTATTTCAGAGGCCATTCGAGATCCTTCTGGAGCTGTGTGGAACAGCTTTCTTTATGCAGTTGTAGTCACTATGGATTGAAGGAAATAAGGAAGTTGAAGGCTTAATCCTTAAGAATTAGTCAATAAAACAATGTTTAATCTAGAAAATAACCCTGAGGGGCACAACACTTCCAATGGCAATTCCTTCTGTCTGATGCATTTGTTTTCAGAATGCAGAGGACTAACTTTCAAACTTCATCTTTGGTTGTATGTACAAAGGAGACTTTGCAGAGTTCACCTGTGCTTTTACCATTCTTAAATGCAAAACTGTCTTCTACACTTCCTTAAAGAGGACATTCTGTTTACCTGGTCTGAGCTTGTTTAACAACATAAAGATCGTAAGTGCACCATCAAAAGAATTAAAAAATAAAGTGTCATTTAAAACAGCTTAATGTGAAATGAGGAAGCTTGTTGAGTATTGCCAGTAAAGATCCCCAGTTTATTTGCTTCTGCATAGGAAATGAGAAATAATCCTAGAATACATTATGTGGCATGGTTACTCCAGTAGCTTTCCTGCAGTGTGGGGTTGAACTTTCTGATACTGAAATTTCACAGTTTCTAGGCAGTGTTATAAAAAACAGATTGCTGTGAATAAGGTGGGCACTGCCACGTCCTTCCTTTGTCATCATTCAGTTCTCACTTATATGCTGTAAAACAAGTTAATGCAGTCTGTTGTATGCAAATGCCTATTTTAGACATGTATCCTCAGGAGCACTCCTGGGCTATGGATCCCACTTTTACAGCTAGATCCTGCCATGGCAATAGTTTTACTGCCAAAAACCAAGAATGAAACAAGTTCTGTCTCTCTCTCCTGTTGATTAAAGTGTTCTTCCATTTTGTTGTCCAACTTTAATTCCACTATGAGGTGCACAACTTTCCTCATTAGCTGCAAAGGAAGCCTGTGCATGTAATTGTGGGTGGTGAATTCTACTTGTGGAGCAAGTGCCTGGTTTTGAGGTGATGCTGAGAGTGATAACATAAATAAATGCCTGTTTAAGTGAGCCAGAGAGCTTGCTGAAGGCAAGCTTTGGCATGATGTCTGCTTCACAGGTGCATTCCCATAGCGCTATGTAATGACTATTAGCTTGAAAAATCTCAGCTTAGTATTTCTCAAGGTTTTGTTAAAAATCATTAAATCAGTTAATCAGTATTGAATCTCAGAAATTGTTACTTCGGTCCATTGCATTACTAGAATTTTTATTAATATTACTGCAATGCCTAAGCATTGTTACCAAGTCAGTATTTTTTCTAAATAATCATAAAATGTTATTACTTATTGCCGGTGCTATTTGAGCTACCCTTGTAGCATTGCCATGCCCTTTGTAGTCTTTCAATGTATCAGCTATTGCTAAAAGAAGGAGGTGCACTCTAGTAGGAACATATGCTGTGCTGAGTTTGGTGTGTTTGGTTTTAATTAAAACTTTAAGTGTATGTTTTGAGACTTCACAATTAACCTATGTCAAATACAACAATAGTAATCACTGAAGACATTTCTAGTTTGAGAAAACCAAAAATATCTTAAATGCTTGCTGGGGGGTTCTTTTTAAAATCCTTATATGAAAGTGCCTGGGAAATGAGGAGGGGCAGAGACCCGCTTTGCCACGTTTCAGCCTGGAGCAAATTTTGATGGCAAAATTCCAAACCCCTAAAACCCTGGGACTTCAAGTAAGCGTTGACATTGATGTAACCTGAGCAGTACGAATGAAGTTGCTTTAATGCTGGGGGATGTTCAGGAGCAATGATTACTGATGGAAAATACAGAAGTGCAGATAATGTACGGGAAGAGCCATTATGAATTTGCTTCCCCAAGTCCTTCCTAAAGGGGTCTGTATAGGGCTGCTCTGGTTGTCAATGACTTACATCTGCTTGCCTTTCTTAACCGTGCTATAGAGGTAGGAAGTTGTAAGTCACTTCATAAATGCACAACTAATGCCTTCTGCCACTTTAAGGGTCTGTGAAGAGTTTCTTTAATTGCAAAAGATGGCTGAAGCCTTGCTCTGTTGCGTGCTCCTAATTTCCTTCCTTTTTCCCCTCATGCCAGCTCCGCCTGCTGTCCCCCTGTCCCAGCTCTGACATTTCTGTGTGCAGCTTCATGCAAGAAGTGTTTTTATAGAGTTCACATACTCAGGTGTCTGGGACCTGCACAGGCTCAGCCTGTGTACAAATCCGGTAGATGATCTCATGATGTGGTTTGAATAGGCTCTGTGTGGTCAGCGCTGCTGCCAGCACCTGAGGGAACCAGGTCTGTCTTTCCACATTACCAACACAGAGCAGGCTGCACTCGAAATAGGCTTGCTGTGAAGATGGAGGTTCTCGAGGCTCTCGTGCACAGGAGGACCCTCAGAAACTTGCCGAGAGACCTCTCAGCACTGGGTGCAGGGTGTACAAATAAGGGACTCACCTCTGCGACATGGGAATCATTTCACTGCATGAACAACTGTGCTCAAGGGGCAGCTGAGAGAGTTTCTGCACTGATAACAGCTCTTTGTCTGCTTCTTGAACTGGTTCATGCTTCTTACAGTGGGAACTGGACATTATTGGTAATAACTACTTCCTACTGCCTGCTTCCATTCCAAGGACAGGAATTCTCTTTTAACTCAGGAATGAAACACTCTCTGGAGTGTCTTAATGAAATCAAAGTTTTGTCTCCGAGTCATCAATTTCACTCTGTCTCTCAGCCATCGTTCTTATACTCCTCCCCAGAAAACCCCAAACTAATCAACTTAGCGTTGGGCATTCTGAAATGTTTGCTGAGAAAACAGCTCTGTTTTGACAGACAGCAATTATAGCACCTGGGCCATAGGCAGACTTTACAGCTCTTCTGGGGATCTCTTATGAATAGTCACCATGAGGCCAGCACAGCCCTGTGCAAACAAGCTTTGTAACCAAATTGCACTGAAAAACCCCCTTCTTCTCTACCCACACCCTCTGCTCCCAAAATTAGTGAGTAGCATGGACATTCTTTCTTTACCTAGTCCGAATCTGAAAAAGTTCTCAGACTTTGTAGGAAAACGGTGTTTGTAATTAGAGAGAGTTACTGTCTTATTCAGATGTGCTTGTTTGAAGTCCCATATATGTGTGGGTGGGTGTCATATACACTCATTTTACGTTGCTGGATTTGAATTGGTTTCTTCCTGACTGTGAGAACACCGCAGAATGTATGAGGGCTTGAAGTGATTCAACCGCATGGAAAATTAAGGAGAGGATGTCAATTAATATAAACACAGCTTTTGTCTGTGTCCTTTTGGGGAGGCAAATTGTCTGATCTTGTTTCTCATGGTTAAATTGCTCATTGGTCATAAATTGCATTTTTTTTGAGCGGAGGCAATGCACTGTCTGAGGTCGCACAGTCCTCTGCTCCCCATTGGAGTCTGTTGGGAGAACCTGGGATTTCTTCTCAGCTGCCATTTTTCTCTTCCACTGCTTTGGTTTATGCCTACATCACTCCTTGCTCTGAAAGGACTTAATAGCAACAAAAAATTCACCTGTACGTAGCATTCTTTCACTCTTTTCAGTAGTCTCTACTAGAGGAAAAGGAAAAGAAAATGTCTGCAATTAGGTAGCTAACTGGAGGCATCAAAACCCGATAAAATGCCAATTTAAGAAAAATAATATTGACTAGCCATAATAATGAAAAACTGCCATTAACTTTAATGTTGTAAAGCTGTTACAGTGTGATAGCATTCATGTTCTAAAGCATTCCTTTTCCCAGAGAGTCTGCTGGGCCATTACTCTCAGCAGTATTTTCTATAGGCTGGAAAAGGTTATATTTAGTGTGTGTACTTTATTTCTGCTTTGAGAGCAGACTCCCTACGCTATTTTTACACGAACTACTTCAAAATCTTTTGCAGTGAGGTGTACACGGCTGAAAACTTAAATGACTGACTTTTCTGTGAAGAAGGTGTCTGTTCCAGTCAGGTTGTTATTGCTTTCCTCCCCTCAGAGTGACCTCTGCTATGAACATGCACTGGCCTCTGTCAGCATCTTGATGGGGAAGAGGGGCTTTCATGCGTCTCTGAACACACTGTTCCCTTTGCAGCCAGCTGAAAAGGTGCTGATCTCTCTGAGGAGAGCAGCAACGGCTCCGGAGCCACATGAAAGTTAGCTGTGTTAATCCCCTCGCCGTGGCTTGTGGTAGACTTTGGTTACCACACTACACCGCGGGTAGTGCTTTCATAGGACACGCTCGTCTGGAGGAAGAAAAAAGTTCCCTTGGTATTTGCTGTAAACTAAAAAAATCACTGGGAAAAGCTGGAGGGTTTGGCACATTACTGAGCTTTTTGTGGCATCTCTGGCGTGTTTGCTATTGTTGCACAAATGAGCTCTCAGGTCTAAACACCATGAGCGGATGTCTTGATTGACACAGATGTAGTATTGTTACATTTGAGTAGAAGATTATATAGAGTACTGCCATTGAGTGGAGAGGACGGGGGAGATCGTTCTCATTTCTCTTATTTATTCTACTTAGTTACCAGTATCTTCCCTTAGTCCTTATCACATCCGCAAGTAAAAAAGCAAGACGTGCAGAGAAAATAAAAAAAAGAAGTCACTTTTATTTCCTTTTGCTTCTCTACTTTTTTTGCAATGAAATAATGTCGATGATAAAACACTACCTGCCAGAGTTTTTGAAAATAGAATTGGGGATTGCACATTCTACATAAAACCTAAAAATCGAAACTTGCTTTTTCACTGCACCATTGAAGCCATTCTGTATGTCACAGTTAAGCACTTTGCTGCAAATGATGAGCTGGAAAGTTCTTAGAGGACTACCTGTGCTACCTTCTATTTTATCTGTAGATGATCTTGCTAACAACTTAAGATGCTCTCCTGCCATAGTCCCTGAATATATTGCTATTATAATAAAATAAACAAATACGCTTTTCAAGATGAAATGATATATAGCTTATTTGGTCAAACCTATATATGTTGATTTAATAAAAGATTAAGACAACATAAAATATCCCCACAAGTAGACAGCATTATGATTACATCTCTCAATCTCTGCAAATTTCACTTTGTAACCCTAAAGTGGTTTTTTATTATTAAGTGTGATTTTATGTGTATTTTTAAATAGATGGAATGCTGAAAGTTTTTCAGTGCTATTTAATGAGTATTTCAAGCCATTTAGAAGGCAGAGGGGATCCAGTCCCTCAATACAATGAGTATATGACTATATGATGTCAATGGGAGTTTTGTCTTTGGCTTCAGAGGGAATACCATTCATATGTGCTGTGATGGCCACTGCTTTTTCTTAATGCCAGCATTCAAATTGTTAAAGACCTGTTAATTTATAAAAATTTGCTGGTGTCTGTTGGTAGTAAAATAGCCAGCATAATTAGAATTGCTAGAAAAACAGAGTCAAGAAAGATCTATTCCTTTTTTTTCTTCAGTTCATTAAGCCATTTGAGGTATTTGCAGTATTCCTAAACTACTATTTTTCTGGTTTGTGTCATCCTTTATTATTAATTTGGATCACACTGAATTGAACAGAAATCTTATTGCTTCTCTTCTTAGAAAGTCACTGTGGCTTTCCATATCTCTTTTTTTTCAGTATAAGAAACTGCTGAAGATGTTACACATGTGTTGGGAGGGGTGCGCCAAGATTTCTGTTATCTAAGAATACTAAGACAAGTTGGCTGAAGGGAATTTTGGCTCCTTGAATGTTTAATAAATACTGGAATTCTGGTGAAATTCTAGAAGTTATGGAAGTGCCAGTGTTCTGGAAGTGGTGCAGAATAGCAGGCAGGATGACTAACTTGCTGTGAATTGATTAACTGTTACAATTTGTGAGCAAAGTAACAAATAAGCTAATAAAAGATTCTGATAATGCAAAGAATTACAGAAAAGGCTTTTACTTAATACCAGTCAACTTGATTTGTGTAAGATGAATACTGTCAAAAAATTTGATATAATTTCTTGGTTATCTCCAGTTTCGTTAAAAAAAAATTAACTTGTTTAATAGAAATAATTTTTGCATTATATATTTAATGCAAATAATAATTTGCAATGCAATCTAATAATTATATTATTAGACTTCTGTAAATGACCAATTCCTGACATTATGTATTAACACTTTAAAGACCATGTGCTTAAAGTGAGCATTATCTGTCAGCAGTTACCAATTACAATTAAAACTGAACATTTCTATTTGAGCTGCATAGATTTTGATACTAGACTTGATGCTAATAATCATTTTATCAGTGAGCTGTAAGTATAAAATAACAGTCAATGGAACCTGCGGGGGATAAAGAAAATGGCTTAGTGTTACCTAATGGTGAGAACAGACGTGTAGGGCAATTTAAATTGCTTCTTAATGCAAACCCATTTACACAAAGTACATCTGAACATTAGGCATATAAATTAGAACAATATGGAGACTGTAGTACATTAAAGTGTAAAGGAATGACTTGGAAATGTTTTTGGATGCTACGGAAAAAAAAGCAGTGTGATGTTGGCCACAGAGGGACTTTGGCTGTGAAAACATAGAATTAGTGAGTACAAATAGAATGAGAATTTTACTTCTATTTTATAGGGTAGTTTATACAGTTGTCACAATACTCTGTATAGTTCTAATATTTTAAAAAATGAATAGTGATATTAAAACACTGTTTATTCGGGTAGAGACAGTCGAAACAAGGATCATTATCCCTGAGGACAGAAAAATTACGATTAGAAAGACGTGTGACTTTCTGACAGTGAAAATTATTAACCAGCAGGAGAAACTCACAAAATCTTAGCAGCCAGTTCCTCATGGCTTTCAGTCACAGGTGGATGTCCTTTTTGAACCCCCTCAAATAAGTTATTGGCTTCAATGGGAGCAACTGGATACGATGTATTTGTTCCATACAGGAAATCAGACTGGACAAAATTAATGAATAAGCCTTGATTCTGCCTACTTTAAGCTCTGAAGCAAGCCACACAAGTGAAGGAGATCCTTTAAGTAGGATAAAACAAAATAAAATAAGCAAGTGGAAGTAGTTTTCCACACAACTGTTTTCACTTGTAGAAAAAGTAATCATGAAACAAATAGCTTCAGGAAGGTTCAGTCTTGGACAAATCTGATGGGTTTAGTATTACTTAGCTTTGTCAATCCTTCTCTTTTCCTCTTATCTAGATTATTTTAATTTTTTTTTACTTTGAGCAGTTCAATAGTATTCTTAACTTTCATTGTTTGATGAATTCTCCCCTAAATTTCCCCAAAACTTCCCCCCCTCTATCACTTCCTCTTACGTTCTTGTCCTCTGGAATTCTTTCCAATGTGTCTCGGTGTATGTAAGCTTCTTATTCCTAGCTATGTTTTCCATTAAGCAGCTTCCCAGTGACGTATTACCTTGTTATGGCTATAGTTTTAAGATTTTAAAGAACTTTGAAGAGTGAAATTAATTAGGATCTCTTCCACTCTTTGCAGAATGATTGTACAGAATGACTTCCTGTCAACAGAGTCATAGGAAAGTCTTGCCTTTTGCCAATAAATGCTCAAAGGGAAGATTCCTTCTCTTTTCTTACTCATGCTCCTCATTGTTGAATAATGCATACTGAAAGATATACCTGAGTGAAACTCTCTGGTGATCCATTATGGATCTGAAGGAGACAGAGCAAGTTTTTCTTCTGTCTCACTTTGTGTGAACATGGGAAGCCTCCATCTGAACAATGTCCCGTTGCTTCCAAGGAGAACAGCAGAAGTACAGTCAGCACACACCTCACCTTTGTCTGAGGCACAACTAGAATGAGGCAGTCACGGCAGGTTGCTCCTCTACAGCCCAGAAAGTCTCTGTGATTTAGGTGTTTAGAGATAAGGCTCCCCAGAATATTAAGAGTAGAAAACACCCACTGCTTTGTTTCATGGCTTAAAACGTGGTTTTTTTTCTTCTTTCTCCTGAAAACAATCTGTGGCCTAAAAGCAAGATTACTCTTCGCTGAGAGTGAGAGTTTTCAGGAGACCAACAACACCACCATGTCTGTCACCACCTCAATTTCTTTCCAGGTACCAAAAGTCTGATCACAGTTCTTGATCACAGTCAACATCCATATCACAACTTAAAATGCATGACAGGTTCTTCACCATGCACAAAAAAAAAAACCCTCTCAGTGAAGGATCTGCTTGCTAACAGAGAAGTCAATGAGTTACCTTTCAATTCCTTTGTCGCCTTAACATTTTGAATCAAATTTTTACGGTGCAAAAAAAGCCTAAAAGCTAAAATGGAATGAAAAACAGCAGATGGGGAATATTTATTTCTTGGTTGGGGAGCTATGGCTGAACAATAGGATTCTATCAGAACGTTTGACTCCACGGTCTTGTCACCGCAGTAATCTGTTGCAGAAGGTCGTTTCTAAAGGTGGTATTGAGCGTTAAACGCAGCAGGCCCGGGGCAGTGCAGGCCAGCGAGGAGAGGCAGCGGTGGGGCCGAGACCTATTGTTTCTGTAAGTGGTTGCAGGGCTGTCCAGGTGTCCTGATTTAAAGGCTGCTCCTTGAGACAGGAAATTGTATCTTGTTCTGAGGTTTACTGTAATAAAGTACATAGTCCTGGGGGAATGTGCTGCTGGGCCCATGAATCACTTTATGGGCTGGCTGTTCTGACCTCAGCCCTGTGATTTATTCACGCCATACCGCAGCAGGAATGGCAAAAATGTAACTGGCGCATGGTCTTCCCAGCCTCCCCCCTCTCCAACCCAGATGGGCCTGTAACTGGGAGCCGGCCATAAATCCATAAACACAGGTTTGCTCAGAGCTGGCAGTTTCACTTGTCTTGCCCAAAAGCTCTCTGCTGCGCATCTGTTGGGGATTTGGTGGTAGGGGAATCCTCTTGCTTCTCAGGTGTTTCCTTCATAGTTTTGTGTCCCTATAGCTCCTTGAGTTTCTTGTGTGAAGAAGTGAAAACTCTCAGTGCAATCATGGTACTTTTAGCAAAAATAAGGCAGCTTGAAGTGTGCAAGGTTTTTGTAATCCCTTTTTTCCTTTAAGCTAACAATAAATAAGTAGAAGAGACCTGACTGTTTTCAGATCAGGATGTCACTATTTTACGGATGTTACCAGATGTGTTCGTACAATTCTTCTCTTAAGTAAATAGTAGTTTTTGCATTTACAGAGGGAGTTAAATGATGTGCTTTTGGTTAAACCACAAGTGACAGACATAAAGGGTATATCCTGATTCTCAGCTCCACTAAGCCATGTTTCTATTTCAATTGACTGTTTGTTTACACGTGTTACACTTAGCTGTTTTAAAAGTCTCACACTTTTCTTTGTTAGTCTTTCCATCTCAGTTTTTTAAAGGTTTTTCCTGCATGAAGCATCCTTATATTTTCCTCTAAATTCATTGGTCCATACGCTTCAGAAAATGCTCAGAATTTTTGTTGATGTTGTGCAAAATACCTATTTCTTAAGGATAATTTCAGGATTAAAAGTGGTCCAATTCACTCATGTTCACCCTACCTTACGGTGATTTCCTGTCCTTGTCCCCTATAAATCTCCATGCAATTCAGTGTAAGTCTCCACTCTATATTCTTGCCATTAATTTGTCTGTTTTCAGTTAAAAATTTTAAATAGTTTAGACATTATAGGGGACTGACAGAAGGAGCCATTTTTCCTCTCGTTGTTTGTAAATACTGTTAGAGTGAACAAGCTGTAACCTGTAAAGCAGTCCTCTTCCTTGCAACATGCTCAAATTTGTGCCTTGATTTTCTCGTCCTGAAGTCAGCCTATGAAAATTTTTACATAAAGTAGATAACATTTAAACACCTTGAAATTTAGCAAGAAATTTCGTTGCAAGAAATTAACCTTGCCACGAGTCTTAATACCTAAGTAGTTGCCAAATTGTACTTCTTGGCAATGGTACAACCAATTAAAGGGTGACTCTATCAAAATAAAGAAGATGTTACTTACAAGAAGGCATGGGAACTTCCATTTATCTATAGTGTAGGCAGGTTTCCATGAGAGCCAGTCTCTCTGTGTGAATCAGGCTGGTTTAAGTTTGTTTTTTCTATTTCATAACCATGAAATTGGAGTTTTTTACTTTTTCTAAGATACTAGAGTTATATCTCTAAATTTATATGTGAAGTTTCCTCAATAAGGCAATTTTCATGGGAGTTTTGTTTAAATTATCAGATAAACAGCTTCAAATTTGTTCCATTGGAAAGGTGTTGGTAGCTGGAATGTGCTAAAATGAGGTTTTTCAAATTCTTTCACATGCATATGACTTGCTCTCTAACTTTCAACATTTTGCTTAAGGTTAACATACCTTTTGTCCCATTACAAAAGAGACAATAACAGCTTACTTTGAGATTGTTGAGCTTCTTTTTTTTTTTTTTATAAGACTCTTTACCTCTGTACATGAAAAAAGGCTTTGTATAGCAGAATATATTATTATTTTTAGCAGGGATCTGCTAATAAAGGGTTGTCAAGGGTCTGTTTCTGTGGTTTAGATCAGGCTTAGCAGTGCTTGTTCTGAAGCAGAGTATGCGTGCTCAGTCTTGGAAACTGTTCTTAAAGCAAGAAGAACAGAGACTGGATAGAGATAAAACCAGAAAAGAAGACAGTAGGATGCTCCCTACTTGCTGTAGAATGCTAGTTGCTTTAAGCATCTGGAAAATCAGAAAGTTGTTTATCTTCAGAGCTCATCGGAACACGTAGTGCCAATTCAAACAAATCTTCTGCACTAAGAGACTGCAAGTAGCTACACCTACTTTCAGACCTGGATGTGAAAAAGGAAATTAAATGAAACCTCTCAGGCCCCTTCTGCTGCAATTATGGAACTAAATATATCCAGATTTTATCCATAGCCCCTGACACCTGCTCCATTCCTGTCCTCAACCCTTTCGACAACTTCTGTTTGCTTAGAAACACTGGCCATTTCTTGTGCTCCGTTTTCAATCCATCTCCTGGGCAGCAGCAGCAACCAGAAAAGGCTGAAATGCAGGTAGTAAGTGTTAGGATTAGGATGGAACAGATGTCAGCATTAGTGCTGCTGTTTGTTACTACCACCAAACTCTAAGACTTCTTTTGCAGAATTAGTGCAAACAGTAACATATACTGTGTCTGACCTTATAGGAAATACATCTTTTTAGAAATCAGAAAGTGATTCTGGATTTCTCTTCCAGAAAGAGGTTCTGGAAGAGAGGATTATGCAATCATACTGACGAACCCTCAGAGAAGAGGGAGAAGAAAGTTAGGTGACACACATCCAAGTTGTAAGTCAGATAGACAATAAACAATGAAAGCAATCTGTAATTCTAGCAAGAAAATTCATTGAAATGCAGAGGAAAATTGAGTTGATTGTAAAAGAACAAAAAAATTAAGTAGTTCTATGCATCTGATACGCAACATGAAACTAGATGTCACAGGGATAATGGCAATTAATGGGAAATAGAGTAGTTTTCATAGCTGGAATGTGGGTACAAGTTGTTCAGGAAAGCTAGAAATGAAAGTACAGGTGGTGTATATTAATGATACTGGAGATTCTGAGGAAATAAAGTTATAGCATAAACAAAACAGCATTACTTTGAGTCAAAATAACCTAAGGACCATAAACAGTTAAAGAGAGTGTATGGTAGCCCCCTATGGATTTTAGGTGTAGAGTTGTAGCAGAAATGTGGGGGGTTTGGGACATATCTATGGGATACAAATCTGAGAAACTGCTGGACTTCTGAACTCAGTATTTACTATATAACCATGAAGTAATTTTGGTTTCATAGTTTAAGGTTGTAATAAGCGTTGATGATCCTAGAGAAGAAATCATCACCAAAACCAGCTTCAGCTGTATTGAGAACACGTTGAGTACACTTACATTTAAATACAAAACTACGTTAAACAAGTAAAGTTTTCAGTTTTGAAGTAGTAAACTGAAAAATTAAGAATATTAGGTAGCAAGTAAATTGGACAGAAAGACTCAGAGATTTAAGTGTAGTGGAAGAAGGGAATTTATTAAATTGAAAGTTTAAAAGTATGAGGTCTTTGCATCCCAGACAAAGCAGGAAAAGTCTAAGAAAGAGTTACACACTTAACTGGCTGTGTGTCTGCATCCAAAAGAAAATTAGTCAAGAGAGAGATGTTCCTGGGAGGTAGAAATTACAGGAACAAAGTGAGATTTGTGAAAACTCATGCTGAATTAGACCTTCCAAAGGAAATCAAAGCAAATAATAAAATGTTCTATAGCCACAGATATAAAAAGATCAGTAAAAGAAGTGGAACCACAATGCACTAAGAACAGGGCTAGGTTTAGCAACAGTATCCATATGATCCCAAAATAAAATGAATGCCTTTGCCTTGGTTTCCAATGAGCAGACAGATACAGTATAAAGAAAGGAAAGTATGATGGCCTATCAGAATGAGTTTGTCAAGCATGGAAACAAGACAGATGCAGAAAGAAATGAGATGATTTATACTAACCAGGAATAAGATTCATGATAGTCATTCAGCAAGAAGGGCAATTATCAGTTTGTGCCTTTGACTTGAGTCTAAAGGTTGGATATTTTTCAGAAAACAACTATGTTGTAAATCATAACTTGGGTTTTCCACATATGATCAGAAACTGCACTAAGACTGCAGTATTGCTGTTGTCATTTAATAGAGCTGAAATTTCTTTCTACCATCTTTCGCCTGGGGTCTGATTGATGAAGATGTAATTAAAGAACAATTGTTTTTGCTGTAGTAATTGTCGTGGTTTGATGTGTTGTAATCAATGTGAAGTCCATTATTCACTTTCCACTCTTATGTTTTGTCAGCACTGGTTTTGGCAACTAAGGGTTTAATGCTGTCCTATGAAAAACTTTCCATCTTGAAAAACTGTGGTTCCTCTAGGGATGAAGAACTTGTGGTCGGATTTGGGTTCCTCCTGTTTATTCAGGGCTAGATTTTAACTGGATCACCAGGCTGCTGGGATACACATGCTGACACTAGGGAGGGGACAGGAGCCTGCAACGGGGAGGGCAGAACCATCTCTTTCAGCAAGAGCGCTGTCTTGTGTCAGCTTAAGCTGATTGTGAAACCACATACTAAGCTAAAGCTCAACCTGTACTTGACCATGCGACAGGAAAAGAAACTAGAGCTACTTTTCTTATAAGGTCATTTTTCAAAAATCTGGTGGATGTATTCTGGTGGCCTGCATTGCCTGGGTGAAAATGATACCTTAGGTTTGTGCTCTCTTTGCCCTGCTGTTAAACTGCAGATGAAGAAAGACAGTGCAAGCTTCAGGACTTCCTTCTCAGAAAAGCCAGCTCTGTGGAACTCGAGAGCCTTGTGAGTACTTCTGTCTCTCATCCAGCTTCTGCACCAAAGGCTGGTAAACAAGGAAAGTTGTCTTAAAAGAAAAACAAACCAGCTACCCTTTAGGTTTATAGGGACAAATCTACTGTAAAATCAGGTGCTAGGATTTAAGGTTCCTTCTAAAAGGTGTTGTGGTGAACCGACCGTCTTTGAGAACACCCACTTTTAACAGGAAAGTAGATAAGGCTTATATACTATCAGTTTGGCAGCTGTGATATGCAGCAGCCTCTTTTTCAATGGAGGAATTAATCAAGAAAAGAGTTTAGGAAATTAGTAGTAGGTTGGAAAGTCTCTCTGCAAAAGCTTTAGGTTTTTTTCTGGATGTGCTGGCAGACACAGTCTAGAGCTGTACCACAAGTCCCAGTGCTCAGAGCTCAGACACAAACAGGACTAGGAATTGCAAACCTTAGCCTCAGGTGACAAAATGATAAAATTAAGATGGAAAGCATAAGTAAAACAAGGGCTAAAACATTGGTGGGAAAGGTAACATAAAATACTCACAGGATTACTTGTGACTATATCAAACACGTTGAGGGAAAGGACTTTGAAAAGCATTGCTCATCAATCTTAGTAAGGAGTGATGCTTCTGTGGTTCTAGACATTTAGGATGTTAGAGAAAATGTGTACAGGAACGTCTAAATATCTTATCAGTGTCTTTTTTATTAAACAAGGACAGCACAAGTGGTAATACTTCCTGTGTCTAAAAGTAACATTGATTATTATCACACCATTCATACAATGGAAAATTAAAGGGGCGTCTCTTCCTCTCTTTTGTGACCACACAACTCTATTCACAAAGAATTTATATTTTTATCTCTTCTTTTCCCGTTGTGGTCACTTGTATGTAATGACATTGAACAGAACAGTAAAAACATGTAAATTCAAGAGACTTCAATTTGCTGATGACAAACAACTTCATATTTTCTTCTCACTTGGTTGGCTTAAATTTGCAATTCCTTTTTTGGGAGCTGTGAGGGTGTAGATAGGGATGAGGAGTGCTGACGTGCCATCCTGACAAGGCAAAGGTAACTTGCTGATTCAGGAAACAACTGGAGGGACTGGTATTATCCCTTATGTCTGAGGGTGTAAGGCTGTGCTTGGGAAATTAATTTGCAGCCTGAGGTTTGATTGTTTCCAGCTGTAATTAAAAGAGCAGGTAGTACGTATTGCCAAGTGACTTTTTTTTTTCCCCCACCTTCTTGCAGCAAGAGCTTGCTACTGTTTCTTTTGGATAAATGTTTTGCTCACTTTGGATACTTTGTGCTTTTCATATAGCTGCACCGTAAATACTGCAGAAATTGTAGCTGGTGGAGAATTTGGCAGCTTGTGTGTTAAGGTATTGGTCTATTAGCATCTTGAAATGGTTTTCTCTGGTCTGACTGCTGGTATTTTTCAAGGTTACTTTTAAGAACCAAATTCTGACACCCAAAGCTCCACGAGAACCGCTTTCTCCCTGTCAGGTACTGCAGGTTCATTGACCACACTCACAGGACAGTGGCTGTTAATTGCTGGGGTCTTGAGGTGTTAGAAACTGGAATATACTCTCCACATAGTTCATAGCAGTTGGAGTTTCATGGTTTTTGGAAGATGTTCTCTAACTAGCAAAAAAAAAAAAGTAGGAAAAAAATGTTGAGTTTGGAAGTACCACTGTAGATGTGTTGACACAGTTTATGACCAAAAGGGTGCTCACCATGGGAACTGTCCTGTTGGATCAGCTGTTTGGTGTGTTGTATTTCTAATTACTTTTCAGAGTATCAAAAGTATTCAAGTTTTTAAGAGTATCAGTTTTAAGTTATCAAGTGGGACCCACCCAAACACTGTCATTTTACCAAACTAAATACTAAATACTCTGTCTTAACACTTTTGTGTTCTAAGGTGTCACCTCAGTGTCTGTCTAGCTCCCGGTAATACTGCAATACTTTATCTGAATATCTTTCCCTGCTAGTTCTTTATGTTGTTGTCAGTTCATGGGAAGGTTTTTTAAACTCATATGCAAATAATACAGTTCTGATTGTAATGGTGATTCGCACTGGTAAATCTTGCAAATGCCTCTGATAAGAAAAGCATTAAAAGCTTGATCAGCATTTTTTGTAGGCTTTCAGTCAGTGCAGTGGATAAAAATCAGACTGAAGCAAGTACTGCACAAGTAGCAGCTCTTTCCTTCTGTGGCAACTGATGCCCTTACCACTGGAGTGAGTAAACAGTTTATGAAACAGCAGAACCTTTCAGATTTTAAGCCCTGTGTATTAAAGGCTTAACAGCCATAATTGCAGTTTATCTTAATATGTCAGGCTGAAAACACAGGCAGGTCAGTCATCCCTCACAGAAGAGCAACAGTCTCTGTTGAAGGAACTAACTGGATTGCTATGAGCTTGTAGCTACCTGAGCTCTCCAAATTTGTGTCACACTCTTAAATGAGGTAGTTTAGTGCCAGTCAGAAGGCAAACAGATTTGATAACCTATAATAAAACCAGGCCTGATGGAATTATCCCAGTTCCTGAGCGACGTTAAAATTAAAGCTGCTGCTGATCTCAATATTGCTTTTATATTATCTCATCTACACTTTCAGAAGTATTCCACATTGAAAGAAATATCATGATTTGAAATAAAATTATATAGAAAATTTATTTATAACATTTCTATATGGAATTTGTGTTCTCTCTGACATATGCAAACCTATTCTTTAAATGAATATGTATAGTTTTTATGTTTTGAAGCATCATTAATTCAGTACTGTTTGCAGCCTGTTATTCTTTCTAATTATATAGCTGATAAATATTCCAGCTTTATGACCCTGAGAATTGTGCTGCAAAGTACAAAACTGCTTCTTAAAATACACTTTCTGTTATGTTTTACCAAAAGGAGTCCTCTCTTTTACTAGGAAGGAGCTGTGAAGGAATTACATAGTCTACTGAAACCAAGTGCTGTAGAGAACCCTTTAAAGACATCTTGATTCTATTAGCATATGTAAGCCAGAGGACAAACTTGGCTACCCAGGTAGTTAAAATATTTTTAGTGTTGTGGATGAACCTTTTTTATTACTACTTGTTGAACTTAGCCTACTACAGCTTATTATCCTGGAATACAATGTATTAGTCCTGCAGTGCTGAGGGTTACTGAGTAGTTAGAAAGTCTCATGTCCCCATTTGCAAAAATATGCTGTGGTTCACCAAAGAGGAAAAAGAGGCAATAAAGCAAGACTGGTTTCTGCACTACTCCAGAGACACGTTACGTTTTTTGCTACACTGCACATTAGGGTCTTTTCGTGCTAATAGGACTTGGTAACTGCATCTGTATTGAGCTGTAGTTCCTTATTTTCTAGGTTCATTCAAATATTTAGTAACTCAAACTACCAGATCACTTATTGATCCCCATACAAAAAATCTCATCTGTGCCGTCTATGTCTCTTTCTAGGTCCTCTATAATGTGTGTATGAGATGCTAGCACCTGTCATTTGTACTTAAGACACTGCAGCTGAAATATTCTGTAAGAAAAATAATATTCAGCATCTGAAGTTAAATGCTGCACAATTCTTTAAGCTCTTTATTCTCAGTTACAGAAAGATTTAGAAAATACTGCTTTGCTGGATGCCTTCTGTTTCTACGGTTTGTAGTATTAGTAATATGTAGTAGTATAACGGCACATTGTTCTGATTTTTAAGCTTTCATTCAAAAAAGTAAACTCCTTCTGTGGTTGAGGGACATTCTTAAGCCTTTGCCTTGATTCAAAGCCTGTACTGAAAACCAAGCTGCAGTTTAAACTATTGGCATCTAGCCCAGTTATCTTCCCAAAATCAGACGTTTCCATTCAAGGTCGGAAGGAGATGCGCATTTGCACGTTACTCTTTGTTGTGTGTTGACAAAAATGCTGGGATGATCAGTAAATGCAACATGAGAACCTCATCAGGAGTGCTTCAAAGGTTCATGATACTGGTGTTGGAAGAATTCAGTCATGGCAATTTTCAGCGTCTTCTCAGCTCTGCAGTCATCACTGCCCTCCATAAGACATTTCAGTCCTCTGGATCCATCAACACATCACAGTTGGAGTCATTCATTATCATTATGTCCTTGGATTAAGGTATAAGAATTCTCAGTCCCAGGTGACCTGCAAACAGAATGGAGACCATGGATGAATCAGAACTAGTCCAGAGGCAGCTCTACTGCCACATAACCATTCTGTAGCCATCGATTTTAAAAAAGACAAACCCATCTTTCTTAGCATTATTTAAGACTGCAAATAGAGTACATAATGTTGATATTGATCTTCAGAATATATCCACCATCTTTTAAGAACTGAACCTACTGGTCTTGCTACTACTCCAGTCTGTGGTGATCATGATTCACATTCAGTGAAAGGCTTCAGCATAAACAGAAGAAGAAAAAAAATCCTCCCCTTTTGTCCAATTCAGAGTCAATCCTAAACCTCTTTTCACTAGATTTTCTACACTGTTGCCGTTTCGGGTTTCCCTTGGTAATATTCAGTTGGTGTTAAACTCTGCTTGCCTCTAGTGAGCTGCTGTGCAGCTCAGTTCAGGCTACAGAACTGGCTCAAATGGAGAGATAAACAGGCAGATTCACCTCTGCTGAGTTGCTGTTGCCGCAGCTACACTGCTACCGTCTGAAATAACTTGAGCTAACTGGGGTGAGCTGTGCTTGTATAGTGACTCTGGCATTAGCCAGCATTTTAAAAGACCAGCTATCTTGGGTTGTGCAGCAAGTACATGCTTTGCCTGCCTGTTAGAACATTCCAGGACCTCTGATACTGTGAACTGTACACGCAGTTTGCTAAAGAAGCTAGGCCTGTACCACTGACTATTACCTAAACTGAAGCTGGGCATCTGTGACCGACTGCAGCACTTCTGACAGACAGGTTTGTTCATGAGCTACTAGCACCATTCACACAGTAGCCCATTTTCTCCTTCTTGCCACCTCACCTGTCTTACAGCATGTTCTTTTCATATCCCTGGGGATAGCGGGGAACACGGGAAACAAGTAAGTTTTGCGGTGCTGTTCAATCGCAAACCTTGCTTTTTGCTTGGTGATGTTTGCTTTTTGTGGTCTTTAGAATCATTTTAGCAATTCGAAGCTCTGTTGAGAACAGCACTGTGCCATCAGAGACATGTCTTCTTGCAGCAGAGCTGCCAGTGACACCTGCACGTCACCTATATGAAACAATATACATTTAGCTTGCAGAGTGCAACAATGCCACTACAATGCATGTTCCATATCATAGGATATTATTCTTACTTTAGACTTCATCTTGTTTCGGTTCCAGAAAACAGTCAGAAAGCCACAACGCCTTTCACCCCACCTCTTCACCAGCACCCCTGTTTCACACATGACATAGCACTGAAGTTTTGGCCAGTAGGATTTTTTTTCTTAAGGCACAGTAACAAAGATTATTGGGCAAAAAAGAAGCCCTGGACTGCTATCCATATTTCATTGTCCTGGTTCTGGAGTTTTCACTTCAGAGATAGAGATGGACAACAAAGGATTTGATTGCAGAAGATGTGCTTTACGTGCTATTTGAGGCACCTCTAATTTCCATACCAGAGTAATGGTATATAGATACTGTTACAGAGATATTCTTGGCTCTGGTCCTGAATCATCAATGAGGATTGTGGGTTTACTATTAAAAGAATAAGTGTTTCTTTAGAATCAAAATAGATTACTCTAAAGAAAGTGAAAATGACCAGAGCTCCAAACCAGCCTGTCTTTCCCAGGATTAGAAAAAAGCAGAGGTCATGGATCATGTTCTGTCACGTCACTCTATTGATACTTTTCATGTTTCAGGCAGGCATCCAAAATTGGGTAATTTTCCATAAAGCAAAAGCAACAGAAATGAAGTAGCAATAATAATGCACCCATTATCAGTTGTTCCCACATCTACAATCTTGACACTACAACTGGGAACCTGATGTGCACCTATTCCTTTCTTCTACTCTTTGTCGGCATTAGGTCATCAGAATATTTGTATTTCTTCATAACGTAAATGTATTTAGAATATCTTTTAATTATCCTAAAGTGTCTTTAAAAGTTGCCTTTGTGGTATCTTGAAAGTATCTTGTAGTATCTTTGTGGTGTCTTGAAAGACAAGGAATAATTTGAGAGTTTTTCTAGACCTAGGCAGATCTAAGTACTCTCTAAACTGAATCTGTCAGATTTTTTATACGCTGGTAGTCCACTTAAAGCAACCTCTCTTAGATTGTACAAGAAACACTTGTATAAATCCAGAGATAAATTCCACCCACAGAAAGTCCATTGGGTAAGTCCATTCTGCTCCCAGATGGCGAACAATTTTGTATGTGTGTAGCTTCAGCAAAACTCTAGCAATCGTTGGAGTGACTGAGGAGATGAACAGAGATCATATCTTAGCAGTGGTTGTTTTATGCTCTAGTTTTATCTGCTGTGTAGTGATAGAGGTCTTAAGCTTTCACTGGCATAAATATTTCTAAGACCTCCCTGACTGGGATCAGAGGGAAGCCACATCATACATCAGTAACCCTCTTCTCACCTAAACCCATAATGTGTACGAAAAAGTTGTTCTTCCATCCCATTCTGTGATCCCAGCTGTCACTCATCTGAAAGCAGTTATGGGCTTTCTCATCGAGTCAATTTACACCCTTTGTCTTAAGAAAACTTCATGCCTTTCAAGTGAGAGCAGTATATTTTTTTTCTACCTATAAAAAACAAGAAGAGCTTTTTAAATGCAGTGTCTCACCCATACAACTCTCGAACAACCTGAGAACTTAGTGGCTTCTGCTCCAGGGCTGTGGAGACAGAACTCCGCAGGCAGAAGTGCTGTGCTGGCTACTGCTGAGCTGGGTTAAAAAGTTGTAGCCGTGAGCTACTTCTCAGAGGCTGATGTCTTCTCGGATCTGTCAGCAGGACTGCACATGTAATCGCTTCCTAGTCTCGTCCTATTAAAATAATGTGTTGTAGGGGGGTTTTTTAAGAGGAAAAAAAGTATTGTTCGGACTTCTTAGAGCAAGGTGAAGAAGGAAATATGTATGCGGTTATTCTTACAGAATGGAGCAGGGATAACTGAGTATCCAGGACAGTAAATCCTTTGTCCAGCTGAGCTGCAGCCAGTGCATGCTTTCTGACTACATCCTATATACGTAGATATACATCTCCCTGCACCCTTCATCTAAGCACTGAAGTACCTGTTGAAGCTATTTCACCATCTGTTCTTAGAAACATTATGTTATTAAATACATCTTTTCATACTCACTAAGGTCATAAAAATTTCAGTTTTCGGCATTTTAACAGGTAAAAATTTCTATCCTGCAGTACTACCATTTTTTTCCCTTTTCAAGCCTTTTAGAAGTCTAGTGTGTTAGATGCATGTATTTGAAACATCAATATTAAATAAAAGCATTGTCTATTCATCCTGTTCTTCTAAAATTTTCTCAGTCATGTATTCTTTCACGTGAAGCTCAATGAGTACTTTTTGGAGCAAGCATTTCTGTTTTAGCCACAATTACAAATTCCTAACTAAGATAAAGTTAAGTTGTTTGGGAAGAAGATACAGGAAGAAAAAGGTATTTTACTACAAATAAGTCTGCTCAAGGAGTGGTAACAGGTGAATTAGAAAACTTAGATTTAGTGTCACTGCTACCGTCAACAGTTTGCCAGTATGATCCTAAGTCACCAGATTGTGAGGAGTCTTTATTGAGAAAGATCTTGACAACAAACAGAAAGATGTATTGATATAATTAAAAGGAATCTTAGTAGTTTGCATTAAGCTTTTATAACTTTTCTTACATCTTTAATACAAGACTAAGCATTATGGCAATGTTATCAGCATAGTAGTTGCTGTTGGTATGATGTTAATATGTTCCATTGGTTTTTTATAAATCATTCTCTGAAAATAGCAGTATTAATATGCTTTTGTAATAAACTAGAGCAGGTGAAAACTTGGATTATTTGGGAATTTGGAATTTTCCTTTACTGCATTTGCGACTAAATTTTTAGATGAAAGGTAGATAGGAAATTTGTATTCATTAGTATTCAGAGTTATCATTGTCACTGTTGCATGATGCCATCTTTCACACTGCCACAAATTGTTAGAACCTCATTTTATTCCTTCTTTGCAAGGTGATGAGAGGTGGGACGAGCCACCCCTATTGGGCACTAAGGCCAAAGTTTTCTTTTATGCCCTGTTGCACATCCTGATTTGTCCGCTAAAGGTGAGAATAAGGTAAATACTAAATTCTCACCTGCTGAAGGTGAGAATTAAGGTCAAAGGACAGAAATCGTTCTTTTCCCTAACACAGAGCAATCCTTGGAGTTCATTTGAGAACTGCTGTTTTATGATCAGGGCTATTGTCTTTGTCTCCTCTCTTCCTGGTATCTATAAAATGTTTCTGAACTCTTACAAAAAGAGTTTTTTGATTTTGGGAAAGAGTATGGGAAGATTGTGTTTCTATAGCTAGTTATTACATTGCTTAAGCCTCAAGTTCTTGCTATGGAATGTTCTTGCTTACACAATTTCTGCAAGGCTACAAAAGGTTTGTGATGAGGGCAGACCTACCTTTGAATTGCTCAAGACATGCATCCAACAAGCTCATTATATTGATTACTCACAGGAAAAGTTAAAGAATAGCTCAAACATCCTTGAAGGCATCTATGTCAACATCTGTCATGTAGCACAAAAATGTCTGTGTCATCATTTCCTCCTGAGAATACACCGTATTGTTCAAGTGATTTCAATAAACTTGCCACATGCCACCTTCCTCCTGAAATAGCTTCATGAATAATCAGTAAAGCCTAATGAAATTTAACACAGAAGTCTTATGATTAGTCCAGTATTTGTGCATGTATTCTCAAAATCTGTTCTGGAAATTGAGAAACGCTATAAAGAATGAAAAAGTTCAGCCAAAGTAATAATAAATGATAGTTATTAAGAACTGAGAAGCTGAGTGCAGAATAATGACATGTTATTAAATGTTTTTCTTATCCTAGAAGCAATAATTTGGTATCAGCACAGTCATTTAGGGGGAGGAGGGTGGGTCTTGAATTCCTGCTTCACCAATGGACATACGATCACGACAGAAATATTTATTACTGCTTTTCAGAGTTGCACACTGCTACAGCATTTATGGTATGTTCAACTCTTTGTAGAGGCTTCTTCTAAGTTTTGCCGGATGATAACATATTTATATGCTTTTTTTCAGACAAGAAGCCCTTCTTGCTGCCATTAGTGAAAAAGATGCCAATATTGCTCTGCTAGAACTTTCATCCTCTAAGAAGAAGACCCAAGATGAAGTGGCTGCACTGAAACGAGAGAAGGACCGTCTTGTGCAACAGCTCAAGCAGCAGGTGGGTAGAGGAGCACTAGGAGAGAAACTGGCTAATGATCTGGTGTGAGATTATTATCTCAATTTGTGGAACTAATAATGTATAATCCTGTAATATGTTGGGATAGAAAGTACATAAGAAATTATATCAAACTAGGTACCAGTCATGAAGCCTGTAAAACATGGTGGGGAAAGAAGTCTCAACGTTGAGGGAAGTTTCATTGTGTCACTGTCTGAGTAGTAAATGTGTTATGGAATGTATAGGAAACTATGAATGAAAAGGACCTTTGTTATTTTCTAAAGGCACAAATAACAACGGATTCAGGGAAATGTACTTCTCTTCACAGTCTGTATTTGCCTTGTTGGGGAAGAAGCATACATGGAAGAAAATTCCCCTTGCTGTGAAGTTCAGCGTGAATGTGTTACGCCACATGGCCTCTACTGTGATTTCTAGTCTGTGACAGGAGCACCATATGGGAATACCAGCTACTAGAGGGGAATTTGGGAGGTCTCGTACTTGTGAGGAGATTGGTCCTTTCCTAATTCTGGCCTCTTCAATTTCTAAGATCTTTTTCTGTTGGCATAACAATCGTAAAAGAGTGTTTCTTTTCAAGCCTATTGTGTTTCAGTATTGAATGCAATGTGAAAAATACATTGCCAATAAAACACAGAGGAAGCAAAAGGCATCCTTGGCAATAAGAGATTTAGGATCTGAAAAATCTGTGTGGATTTTTCACTTCAGCGCTTCTGGTGGGTTTTTCCAAGTTACTGCCTTGCATCATTCCCCATAATAGCACATACACTGCTGCCAATCCAGTATCAACTTCTTCAGTGCCACCGTTTTCATCTCATAAGGTTTTTTGTTCAATATCTCATCTATCAACCAGATGATTTCTGTTGCTGTCAAAGACAGTAAGACAAAACCAGATCTGCTTTATGATAAGGGATTTCTCTGCTTCTTCCTTAGGAAACACAAGTAGGTTATTGGCCATGTATTTATAAGATAACAATTATTTAAGGTTTATTTAAGAACAGTAATTTTGATTGTTACAACAGCTTCGAAATGAGCAAGAAATATAGTTTACAGTCTCGTATTATTTACTTTTGAGCAACAGTTGTAATTACTTTCATTTTTCAGTCAACTGAGCCTACTAGAACAAGATTCAGAAGTGGTCACAGCAATGTACTTATTTTTTTCATGTAATTGTCTGTAGGTGTAGCAGCCTTAACATACATTACCACTCATTCCAAGAGGAATTTGAGCTTTGTTGTCTGTTCTTATCCTAAGTATAAATTCAGCGCTTTCATGCCCCTTGCTCTTCCCAGTTTCCTCCTGATTATCCTTTGTGACTAGATGGAACAATCTTTAAGTGCTTTGGTGGGGTTTTTTCTGCTGAAAATTTGTGTATATTTAATTTATGTATTAAGGTTATGGTTATCTGTAGTGACTTAGGTTTCAGTTAGGTGATTTTTTTAACATTGTTATAGCTCATATCTTTATTCACCAGTGCTGAGAAGTCTTAAAATATCATATGCTGTTCCTAAAAAGACATAGCCATTTCCATTAAGGATGCCCATTCCAAGTGCATATATAGGTGTTAATTTCCCAAATAAACTAAAATTGGAAAGGAGATTAATTTGAAATTGTTCTTGCTATGAAGTGAGACCAGTTCTGAGCTGATGTTGGAGCAATAGTCTGTTTTCAAAAAACTAATTGGAATATCCAAATGCCTTTGAAGTTTCAGGTTCCAAAACTGCCATCAGCTATAAAGACTTGTCATTGTTTATGCTTGTCATCTTAAAAAAGAAAAAGAAGGCAGAAAGTAATCTTTTCAACACATCTGTGCTAGAAGTAGTATAAATACAAGCTATATGTAAGTAGTGTGAGTATAAATATAAAATCACAGATAATGGGGCTGCAGGGTATATTCCAGTGCATCTCCAATCCCCGAGGCAGAATATATGTTTATATATAAGCAATCTAAACTATATCTGAACCATACCTGAGAAATATTTATTTGACCTAATAGAGATTTGACACATCCACCCTAAAATCTATCCTACATCTTAAGGATGTATCATCTTTTATCCTTTTTTGCGTGCAGCTCTCAACACATTGAAAGAAAAGCTCCTCAAAGTTACTTATTATGGGACAGTAAAATCACCACCTCTATAAGTTGCGGGGGATCTGAAATTCCATTTATTTTTTTCAGTACAAATAGTTCTGGTGTCTACTTTTTCTGCATCAATTAAAATCGTACCAACTTTGACAGCTCCAGAAATACAAAATGGGGCAGAAGAGAAGGCTGTGAGATTTTACAGGATCCTCATTACCATTATAGTCAAAGGGAATCTTGTTTTTCCATATGCTTTGCAAATAATCTGTGTCCTTGGCCCTTATGGTCCTCTTCAGTTATTACAGGTCAACAGCTTCCTATTGTGCTGCAAAACAACTGTGCTGGTTCATCAATTTAAGCTTTCTCTGTACAGACCTTGTTCTACATCTCGAGAACAAAGGTCCATCTGTGTTTGCTAGCTCCACAGGACTATTTAGCATTTCAGAAACTTGTAAAAGTTTAGCTGTAATTCCTAAATTTACAGTAGAAATTGTGAATGAAAATCTTTCAGACTTGCAGATCACAGCTGTTCAAGAAAGGCAAGCGATGCCAGTTAGTCAGGATCTTCCAGAAGACTTTGAAAAGCAGTTCTGGAGCCTTAAAAGTTTATTCAAACCTTCAGATTCAGAGCTGGGATCCTGACCTCAGTAATTCCTTTTGCCTTTAACATTGTTTCAGAGCTGCTGAGCTCCCTGATAAGTATTTGGTAGTTCAGTCCATCCCGTTTGCGGTGGGAAAGCAGCTCTTTCAGTTGGCTGGCAGGCACAGTTGACTAAAAGATTCCCGTTTCCATGTACATGGGTTGCAAATAGAAATGCTGAGCAATATAGGAAGTGGGTGGTTTGTGTGAAGTTAGGCATGCTGTGGTAGGTACCATAGGCCTGGTTGCTGAAACTCACTGCAAACTGGAAAGAGCCTCTGACAGAAATAACACTGCAGGAAAGCAGATTTCTGAGTGCAGTGCAATAGTGAGTGGGAATGGATCCCGGTGTGTACAGTAGAATTCAGATTATGCCTTTGCTGTGCTTGTGTTGGTTATCATTGAGTTGCTACAATAGCTACCACTGTAGCAAACCAACTTACGCTTAATTGATCTTTCTTAGAGTGTAGAAAGATACAACTCTCTCTCAAAACAAAAACTCATTTTACTGATGAGCCCCAATTTACTCCTTAAAAAATAAACATTCCAGCTTCTTCAGCCTTGCAATTTCAGTTGGTTTTTTAATTCTTTTTAAATATTGGTGAAGACACATAGATTCATCAAGGAAAGGTTGTACACATTCTGGAAGACTCTGCAGTTATTCCTTGCTTTAGTTTTCCTTTCTCCTTTCACAACACTGTCACGTTTCTGGTCGCTCACACGGGAAGGGTATTGCTGTGAAAGAGAGGGAAGGAGTCCTGCCAAAGACATTTTGGTTCTTTAATTTCTTTAAGTATGTGTATTAAAGTTTGGATGAAGAGGGGCATTTTGGAAAGAGGATATGGCATCAATGTTGTTTTAATTTAGAGTTTCTAGGCTCTGAATTGCAAGAATATGCCTCAATATAGAGACCATTTCCTAATGAGGCACTCAGCATCGACCAGGCTTTCCAGTAAACGGAGCTGCCTGTTTCATATGGCTTGTCAGTTTGTATGAGGGATTTCCTCTGTCATTGGAAAGGCGGGCCAATTGGAGGGCAAGGGTCACCGGCTAATGTGGTCCCAATTTACTCCCTCCCAGAGTACTTTGTCTCCGTGGGTAGTTCATGGAGAAGCAGTGGTTGGGAGGCTGCTTCACCAGAGGGGGCCAGGGCTGATGCAAGAAAACGGAGCTAAAGGTTGTCTAATAAAGTCCAGATGTAGCGTGGCGAGTGCCAGCCAGCACGCTTGGATTCTATGCCATACAGAAGCCCCCACGACATGTGTCATGCTGGAATTGACAGAGACCTAAGGAGCTTTGGCTCGCTTTGTGGCAGCACATCCACCACTTACCTGTTAGAAAGTGGCCTGTTTGCCACTTCTTTTCCTCGTCAAACTAAGTCTTAACGATCAGAATATATTTTTTCTAGCAGGGTGAAGCCTTACTCTGCAGCTTTGAGTTGTGAAGAGAGGGCATATCTGAATGGGCTGAGGTTTCCCTGTCTGTGGGCTTTGAATCTTAAGAGCTTGGGGTTTTCTACTAGGATTGTCATTTTCTAAGATTGTATTTTTCTGTGTTTGTACAGTGTCTAGCACAGTGGGGGCCTGACTTGACCAACATCTCTAGGCACTGAGCACTACTATGCCATAAATTTTAAGGAATAGTGGTGACGTTTTTAGGAGGCTTTGAACTGTACCAGTGTCTTCTTTTCTGACAGCTTGGAGTATTATTCAACAGAATTGTTTGGAAATCACTGTGTTCACTTGTATTAATATATAACATTTTTTAGTGATTCCTGACTCTTTTATAATATACTGTAGCAAAAGTTACCAGGAACTAGCTTGATTCAGTGCTATTGATAATGGGAACTCAGAATTTTCATCTTAAGTATTGTGACTCCAGGTTAGATTAATACTGGGTACATTTTTGTTACGCTGCCTTTTCCTAAATAAAAGCAATTTTCAGATCAGTTCCTCAGTCTTTTAAGAACATGTTGAGTTTCAGTCCTACACTTTAGTGTGCTTGCAGAACCACCCAGCTTAAGCTTTCTCCTCATATATCATAAGCATTTATTTTCTTCTATCATACAGATTGTTAATGAAGAATACTGAGTAGTACTGGGCTCAGGACAGGGCTCCGTGTCACCCACTTGATTTATTCAGTTATACCTGTAATCTGTTCTTAAAGACTTTAGTGAAGAAGACCTTCGGTCTTGGGAAGTCTTTTCTGTGGCGCATCTGTCTTTATAATTATAATGTCATTGTGCATCTGTAATGTGCATTACTGTAATGTAAGCTCCTTACTACTTTTTCTCTCTGTTATGGACATAGAAAAAAAGGCTATTTCTTCACAACTTTTAGCAGCTGTTTCAGTTACACAGAGGTATCTCCTTTGTGTTGCCCTCTAAACCAGGAAGTCTCAGTTCTTCCAGTTTTCATGTGTCTTGTTTTCTAGATATCTGATTGTTCCAGTTGTTCTTTCTTAGATTTTATTTGCTTTGCCTTTTTCTTTCTCCAAGTGTGGTATCTGAAACTGGACAAAGCTCAAAATAAAGCCTTACCTTAGCTGAACTTGTTCATGGCCATGTCATTTGAGACAGTGTCAGAAACGGTAATGGAGTCTTCCAAAACCTCACCAGTTCCCACAGGTTCCCCAAAATAACCATTAATAGCCTTCATTATAGTAGATAAACTCTTTCTTAGTATAGTATAGTCAGAGCTAGAAAATGTGAAAACATCTGATTTTGGTTTTTTGTACTATCTCATTTGTTCTTTTCAGACCTGAAACTGTATTCTCTGAGTATTGAAATAAATTTTGTTTAGTCACCTGAGTACAGTTTTTAGGGAAGACTGACACAGAAAAGGCATGAGCATTTTGAGCTTCTTGGCTTTATATTTTTGATGACTTTCACTTTTAACCGAGTAGAAGATCAGCCTTTGTCTTTAGCTTCCTTTTCATTCTAATGTACATCTCTAGTGTCTACTTTTTCTCCCTTAGTACTTCTATTTCATATGGTCCCTCACCTTTTCTTTTCTTGTCATATACACTCTTGGTGTTCGCTTAAACTTAGTGAAAATAGCTCCTTTTTATTTTAGGTAAGGGAGATAAGAAACCTTATGCTATTGAAGGTACAGATTATGTAGTCAGCTTGCTTGCCATTCAGAGGAATCTTTAATACCTGTTGATCCCTTCTATATCCTCATCATGAACATTTCTTCTTCTGTAGGCCAGCATGAATTTGAGGGGCTGTTATTTACCCTTCCCATAAATTGAGAGGAATTATTTGGTGATGACTAGCAGTATTTAATAGTTAGCATTTATGCAGTACTTAATATATATTTCATCTAGCCATGGAAGTCCCAAAGCTGTTTTCTCTGTGCTACGTTGTGCTTCTTCCCTGCAAAGATTTTGGCTGGCTTTCCTTATGAGACCAAGATAGTGCAAAGATTTGTTTCTCAAGTAAATGTAGTTCATGGGATCATGAGGAAAAGGAAAGAATTTTAGATTCCAGAATAGCTTCTTTCCCCCCAGAATGCTATTTTTCCACTATTACTTGTTTCCCTGGAAACTCTGCACACTGACACCTGACACTCCTCTGCTGTGAACTTTTCCAAAGTGAAGTTCCCACTGGTTGGAGTCATTTCTCTTTGTAACAGGAGAATGTAAAACAGGTCAAAGGAGACTGACAGGCAAGCATTTTCCTCTTACTGCCATGGCTGTATCAAGACGACCACACTTCTGGCAGTTTTTATTACCACCCTGCCTTATGAAATAATACAGATTCTGCGAGGCATGCAGTTAGACTTTGCTTTGCCTTAGCTGCCCTGCTTTGAAGCCATGTCTGATGAGAGTGTTTACCCTATTAGCAAACAAATATCTTCTTCAGATGGCTGCAATCACTGCAGGTAGTTGTTGAAGTAGTACTGTTTCTCTAACAGAACTAGTGTTGTTCTCTGAGGGTATCTGAGCAGTGTGATGGCACCCACTGAAGTTTAATAAGTGAAGGCACCTCTCAAACCACTATCAGAAGGGAAATTAGGAAATCTAGGAAGATGTATTTAAATTGTCTGAGTGTGTTGGTCGTGGCTTTTTTATAGTTGTCAAGGGTTAGGGCTGGGCCAACCCCTAGACAAATGAGAGATGCTCTCTATTAACCCCTTTCCCTTCCCAGAAGGGGAAGAGAAAGGGAATAAGGGAGAGAGACTTAAGGACTGAAAAAGAAAACTAAACCCACTTTGATTAAAATAATAACAATAAAATTAAATATATACAAATACATACAAAACCAATATCAAACCCAACCCTCCTGATGACGATTACATCATCATTACCACTAATGCTGTGGAGCAGGCACTGGGGAAGTTCCAGACTGGACTCCGTGGCAGATGGGAACTGGATTCAAGAGCTGGATTCTGGAACTGGATTCAGGAATACACAAATTGGCATTGAAGGCAGAACGGACATTGTCTGCCTCAGACTCTGGCCATTGAAGAAGAGAGCTTGACCCTTGTGATCCCTCAGCTTTATACTGAATATGACTTCTGTGGGATGGAGTATCTCACTGGTCAGCTTGGGGTCACCTGCCCTGTCTACTCCTCCCTGCAGCTGTGACCTCTTATTTTCTGCATCCCCAGCATGACACACAAGGTTTAGCAGTGACCTTGGTCTCCATAGGAGCAAGTATAAGCAAGAGCCTTTCTGCAAGCCAGTCCTTGGTCGTAACTATAAACATCAAGTGCTATCACTTCTAGAATCAGACGCTGCCTGCAAAAATATGCACTTCAAAAAGTGCAGTTAGTTAGAAGAGACTGAGCTGAAAAGTAAAACCACTGAACAGAATTAGTTCTGTTCTAGCTCAAACCAGGACAATGGCTGAGAAAACAAAGTAAATGTTTGAAACAAGTGATGACATTCAGAGCACTTAGACCATCTTTGTTTATTGATCTGTTCACCACAGTACCCACATACTTGCACTACCAAGAGTGGAAATAGATGCAGAAGTGTGGAAAGAAAACCTTTGTGATAAAGTTAAGAACAGACTGATGAGTTTGAAGGAGACTTGCATGTCAGAGGTTCCTGCTTGTCTTGAACAGAAGGTACTCTGAATTCTGGCATTCTCTGAATGCCAGGTTAACCTATTTGAAACAGCAAGAGACAGTTTAATGTACTTTGCCAGGAAATTTTCAAGGAATAGTGAAGCATTTTGAGAACTATTGTCACTTGTATTGGACTTGTTACCTAAATAGTGCAGTCGCAGCCGTGTTTACACACTACGTGGTATGTAAAGTCAGTGCAAAGTCATCTTTTTCAGGTTCTTGTACCACCACTATCTGTAGGGTCAAATGCAGTGTATAAAATTTGAATTGCTGGCTCTAATGTACAAAGGTGCCAAAAATACGTCGTTTTTATCGTATATTCTTAGCTGTACTGACTGTGTAGCTGGCATACATGTGAGCAGGCAGAAGTGGGGGAAATCACTCTGTGCACTTCCTATTCAGGAAGCTATTGGACTAGAAACAGAAGAAACTTCTGGCTAAAGTGAAAATATAGCCACTAATTGGCCCTCATCAGGCATTGCCAGCTGTCAAATTGAAACATCGTGGCTTTTGTCAAAGGCCTGTAATCCACCCAGATTATTCATCATGGTGCTGCTTGTTTTGCCAGGCTTTGCTCCTCAGTAATTGTTTCTTTCAAGGGAGGATCTCTGCCAGGAGCAGACCCCAGCACCCCGACAGCAGCTGAGCAGGCTCAGAAAGCAAGGCTTTGTCATGCCCTTGAACACCGCTTCCTGAAGCACAGCACAAGAAGCCCTCACAGATTAAAAGAAAGCACCTTCTCCTTGCCATGTGCTCCAGGCTTTTTTCTCATCATTTTTAATCACCAATTCCCCCAGTAACAGCACTCACTGCAGAGTCAGCAGTCTTTTCTGGGGCAGCATTTCATCTTCCCATGGTATTACTTATACTCGCATCCCCCTCTCCCTCCTCCTTTTACCTTTACCCTCTACCTCTTGTATTACTAAATAATAATCTATGTTCAAGTGAGTTCTTTGCTGTCGCTGGCCTCATGGTGCCAGACAAGGGAACTGCCTGTTGGCCCTGCTGTAAACAGCCATGTCTGCTTTCTGGTTGTGCCTTCACTTGTCTCTCGGCGGGTAGTTTTTAGGGCATTGCAATGGTAGCTGCGTAGACTTGCTTGAAGGGCAAGGTTCTTTGCCTCACTGAGAGTTTGAGGTTTAGGATTTATAAAAGTACTTTGGAACTCAGATGACAACACAGTACTTGCTACCCTTTTTTTCTAGAAGCTTGTGACATTTAAAAAATACTACGGACTAATATTTCCCAAGTTCAATCTCAATTTTCAAGAACTTGTTTCAGTCTATGAGAAATATTCCTCCATTTCTTGATTATATTAAGATTTTAATATTACAGTTTTACAGCTTTTAAAATCACTAAAATTTTGCACAAATAAATGTGAATGAATTGGATAGTTGCTGACAGCATCTACTACCACTTTTACAGTATCTGTCACTCAAGGATTCTGAACTCCTGTAGTAAGTTATTTAGCCAACACTGTCCCTGACTAGAAAATCAGGATTGCTGGACAAGTCTAGGTTAGCAGTTGAAACACACCGTATCCCATTTCTGTGAGTGACAACCAACCTGCTGGTGTTTGATACCAGTTAAAATTGTTATGCCTACACTGGGAGGACTAGCCTTGTTAGTGGCGGTAAAGAGTTAAGTGCACTGGATGAGCTTGATTTCTCCAGAAGACTGCACTAGGAAATCTAATTTTGGACCTAAAAAATAATGATTCTTTAGTGTGTGGATAGTATTTCTGGACATTGGTACCATGTAGATATAGTCACTGTCATTTCACGTCGCAGTTGTACCGTATGGTGGTTTTCTGTAGTTACCCCGGCACAAAGCATTGATCTGATAGGCACTGTTTTTCAGTTAAATGAAGATAATATATTAGAACAGGTCTTTTTAATGCATACATCCAACAGAGCATTTACATATTTGTTTCTATGAGACTTCTGTGCTCCAAATTTCATGTTGAGAACAGTTACCCTCACTCAGTTTCTGACAGTCTTTGTACTAGCTGATGAGTTCATGAGATAGATGAAAAAGCTCAGAAAGGGTGGTTTAGAAGAGCTCAAGATTGCCAATAGTTGTTCATTCAAGGAATAAAATTATGGGTGCATCTTCTTTTGCTTAAATTCTACAGTTTGTGGGGTAGTTGGGATGGATCCATACACAACTAGTCCCTGTTTGTTGTCCAGCAGCAGGATGTGCCTCAGGGGTAAAATATTTGAGACTTTCCGACAATCGGTTCTGTGGCTGGGTTGGTTTGGCATCACTCTTTTGGTATTTGAATAGATGATGTTTGAAGACTGACCGGAAAATACAGTTCCTGTATGATTACATTTAAATCTTGACATTTAGACACATTGTTTAGGGAACTCTGAAGTTTTGGTGACAGAGAGGATTCCACTTAAACATGTGAATAATTTTGATGAGATAAGCCCATGAATATATATAAATTTTTTTTGTGAAGAAACAGGAATTTCACACCAAAATTTCAAATATAGAAAGATTTTGAATGACTTGTTTGAACTCAGTAAAAATACTGGGGTTTTCCAAGATGAGCGTGTAACCATCCTTACTGACATTTCACTGATTAGATGCACCTTTTTCTACAAGAAATTATTCCTGTTCATTTGGGCTGTTTTACCCGGCACTGGCAATTGCCTAGAAGACACACGTGTCCCTTTACCTCATCTCCATTCAAAATGTGCTGATTTGCTACATTACGCCTATCTGTTCATACATTTATTGGCGTTATTCCGTGGGGAACCCACAACACGCTGAACAGTTTCACACTGAAGCCATACAGCAAGACTTTATTTGCGGTTACTTCTCTTAGGATGAAAAGCCTAATGAGCTTTAAACACTGCCTTACATAAAAAGCAATTCACATACTCATAGTCAGTTGAAAGGTAGTGGCAGAAAGCTGAAAAGCATTTTACCGGCTTAAGTATTTGTTTTAATGTGTGTAAGATCTGTAACTGGTGAGGTGATAGATGATGCAAGGTGTGTTCCAAAAACATGTAAAGGAGAAGGTGAAGTCAGAGATATGAGGTGACTGATTGGCTTCATAAGCTCAGTATGCAGAAAGTTTCAAGAAGATTACAGATTAACAGTTGTATGACTTAATATGTCAGTGATGTGTTCTTTACTTGAAGGAGAAATGATGGAAAGAATTGTGCACCTAGAAATATGTAATGGAAATTAATGATCTCTAAGATAGAATGTATTGCATGTTTGAGATTTTACTGTGTTATTTGGGGAGTAGCATAATAAATCAGGGCTTTTTTGGCTTGAAAAGAGAAAAATACATGGGTCTACAATAGAGAATTTTAAACCTTAAAAATTGATAATGGAAAAATCAATTCTTAACTGTACAGACTGAACTTCAACTTCAGTAAATAGTGAGCTGTTGATGAATAGTGGTCTCAGGTATTTTTGAGCTCATGCACTGAAATACCTCTCAGTCTACAGATTTTTTTTCTCATCCACTGTACTAAGCTCCTTAGAATTCTGAAAATACTTTCCGTTTTTGAAACAATCTGAGCCTAGTCCAGTACACCATATCTCAGGCTAATTAATAGGTAATGCAGGGGAAAATAGAAGTTTCATGTTGCAGTTGGAAATCTAAGATATATGCTGTCAATTAGGACTAGTTTCTCGATACTAACCCTTCACTAACCTACATACCAAGCTGTGGAAATTGAGTGTATCAGGTTCATCAAAAGGAGACATAGATTTATTTAATTAGATATCAGTTATTTATCATAGCTTCTGCAAATGGGTAGGTGCCGATGGCTGCAGATTCTCCTCAGTTCTGTTAAATTTGTGGTGTTATGTTCTGAAGAATCTGAGTCTTAAAAAATTACTATTCATGTTTTGGTGCTGAGTAAATTATGCATTTTGCTCCTTAATAAGTACGTGCTGGTTTCTACACCGCTTTTCTAAGATGAAAAAATATTCACAACCAAAAAAAAGGTGTGTAGTTTTTCCCTGGAGGTAATGTTTTTACCACTTGACATTTGTGAATGTGTGTAGGGAGGGGATTGAGATTTTTCTGCTGACTGCTACCCTGAGAAGCTGTGAGGAGTCTGGTAACAGCTGCCAGCTCTGAAAGATACAAGATGCGAAAGTTGACACTGATGGGAGATCCTGCTTCCAGTCCCTCCCTTGAATGAGGGTCTGCAGACAATGCTGTCAAATATGAGGTAGTGATTTTGGCAGATTGTCTTTAGAGCAGTTGTGTTCTGCTGTCTCTGAGCAGACATGTATTGAACACAAACTAAAGGAACGGTTTCTGTCTGCCCTTCTTTCCCCTAAATGTGGTACCCAAAGTTTGAATCTTTTCAGTACCAAGAAAGGCTTTCA
The DNA here is from genome assembly GCA_013400335.1 of Eurystomus gularis. Lineage (NCBI taxonomy): Eukaryota > Metazoa > Chordata > Aves > Coraciiformes > Coraciidae > Eurystomus > Eurystomus gularis. Next base: position 45,260 of record VZZY01001833.1, read on the forward strand.
GGGATTGGTCCAAGATTGTGCATAAAGATGAAATAAGTCTTAAACTCAGTTATCAAAAGATTGCTGTCTGATTTTACTTGGCATAATCAAATATTTATCATGTGGATATAACATCAAATTGCTGGTCAAGCACCCTCTGTTTCAAATATGGGTAAGTTTACCTTTGCAATAACATGCTGCGCAGTTTTAGGTTGTCAGTAGTAAATATTAATATTAGTCTTTCAACTTCCATAAGGCTTTAGCCTCCAAATGTATATTCAGCTCTGATCATAGTACTGGTGCTTGGGGGAAGTAATGGTCTTTTATCTGGAATACAGCCCTCGTTAAGCGGCAGCCATTTTATTAGGGGTTTTGTTCTCTTTTTTGAACACAACTTTACAGTCACAGAACTTACTCTTTTTTCTCTTTCTTTCTGTTTATCTCCAATTTGTGTCTGTCTTAGTGTGAATACAAATATTTCCTGTAGTTGAGTAAACAAAAAATAAATGGAGCTCTCACAGCTGACTACAGCAAAATTCTTCTTAGAATCTGAACAACCAAGCTATCTTTTGTTTTTACAGTTGATTTTTATTGGGATAGGGGGAACAACTTTTTTAAACATTCAATTTCGCCACTGTACCACACTTAATCCTTTCAATAATTTAAGAAATTACTCCTCACTTTTTTCATGTTACCCTGAAATGGAACTGTGATTTCTGATACCAAGCCAGCGTGCCGTCCATCTCCAAAACACTAGTAGATATAACCTTGGCTTTACCTTCTGTATTACAGCTAGCAACTCAACCTTCTTCCAACTGCTGACATAAATGGTGTTGAAAAAATAATAAAAGCAATGCAGTGATCCTTAAGAACACACACATGCATAAGTTGTTTAAAACTTGGAAGACTGCATGGCTTTGTTTGCTCTGTGGAAGTATTAAGTACTGTACTTCTAATTCTAGGGGGTTTTCTTCTAAATAAGTATATTTATTTATACACACAGATCTTCATTTTGTGCACCTTTCAAGTTTCTTCCATATCTCATAGAGAGATGGGCAAGATATCAATGTGTTCTGTTAGACTGGAAAAAGAAAAATTCACAGAGTTGGTGGGAATGATCCACAGATTGGGAAGTGCAAACTAAGACTAGTTCCTTATTGTCCATCAGATAATGAAAAGATTTCTTGATGGCTCATCCTCCTCTCTTCCCCCTTTTCCTGATCACTAAAACTAGCTAGTCCTTCTCCATTATCAACCAGCCATCTGTTTTATGATACAAAGAAGGCTTCAGGTAATATGAAGGTTCCTTGTTTCCTTCTAGGTCTTGAAGTTGCAAATAAAGCAGTTGAGGTTGCCCCTGTCCTTCTAGTCATTCGACTCTACTTCTTTCTCTGCTGTGTCAGGGCTGTTTAACATGTGGTATCACCTATCTACGTTTAATGACTTTGCAGTAAAAGGATTGTTAAGGAAAAAACATCAGCGGTATGACTGGCTGTTTTTTAATCTTGCTCCACAAAACTTTTTCTTTTGGTGGTTTTATAGCAGAGACAGAATTTTCTAAGATTTTTTTTTTCCAAAGTTTCACTGTGTGCTTCATGGTGCCTATTAAGTGGGCCTCTACTCATATGTAATGGTGTAATATAATGTAAATTACAGGAAGACAACAGATTAGGAATAGAGTGAGCACTGTTGGGAATACCGTCTGAAATGCAGACACCTTAGAGAAATTCATCTGACCAAACTGGCACATCTCTACACATTGTGTGCCATAAGTTTTGTATAAAGGAGAACTTCTTTCCTTGGTGAGGATAATTTTGGCACAAATGCAGTAGAAAACCTGAATGTTTCTTCAGTCTTTCCCGCCAGTACTGTTATCTAAGCTTTGATGCAGACTTAATAGGAAAAATCAACCTCTGCAGGAAGAAAAACAAAAGTGTCGGTTTATTGTGATCCTCCTTGCTGTGTACTTCATGCAAGAGAGGGTCAAATGGACAGGAATCATCTGTCCAGCTCTGCATTGCACATGTGCTGCTGTGTGTTTGGGCAGGAATCCTGCCCCTGTGGACCAAACACAGGGACAGTGTGGATGGACAGGAATCCTGTGTCTGCAGACCACACGCACAGATGGTGTGAACAGACAGGAATGTAATGTCTGTGTGTTTGTATGGACCTTATGAAGCAGGGCTCTTCTATGTAGATGTCAACCCTAATAGTTGGTCATACAGAGAAAATTCTTAGCTTTAATTTAGTTTGGGGTAGCAAGGCTCTGTTGGTTGTCAAAGGAAATGCCCTTTCAACTCTTCCCTCCAGCAGTTACCATGGAGGATTTTGCCTAGATTCAAAGATGAAAGTGAGGCAGAAAAAGAATAGCTTTGTTTTTCTTTTTCTTTTATATGCAACAGCTTTTAAAATTAATTTCAGAACAAGCGTAAATAGCCTTGAGGTTATGTTGTGGTTTGTTGGTTTTTTTAAAGTTGCTATCAACACTGTTTATATCATGTAGACACAGACACATTCATGTATACACCCAGAGCTGGGTTCTGGGCAGTTGCAGACAGTCTGTGTTGAGATGATACTGAGCAGCTCACATCACTTTAGCATCTAGGAATTTGTATCTGTACATAACTACTTTTTTTGCCAAGAACAGCATGTATAAGAGGGGGGATACTATTAACAGCTCTTTGAAGCTGCAGGCAAATGCGATTGAAGTGGTGACTCATGTAACAATAAAAATACGTAAGGCTAAGAGTGCTGTGGTAAAAACACTGATATATACCTTCCAAAAATAAAAATACCTGGATATAGGTATGCTTTTGCTATATTTATTGTAAAGACACAGTTGCAACAAAGCTTTGAAAACTTCCAAATTACATCAGCTAGGAAAGGTGCGTGTAGATATACGTGACCAGATTGCCTACAAATGATTTTGTCAAAGCAGGGGATCACGACCAGTTTTTAAGATTTTACAGTAGGATGCATCTTTCATCTAAATTCCTCGATGGGATTTTACCAATCAGTTTTCATAGGTATCACTAGGCTTAGAAGCTTTCTGGTTTCAGACTAGGAGAAAGACTGAGAGACAAAAGCAGAGTGACTAAGGTGATTGTGTTATATAGGCAGCTCTGTGAAGCTGGGTATATGCACATGGATTTATTTTGGAGAGGAGAACCAAATGGAGTAACGAAGGAAAGAGAGAGTAAGGTAGATGAGAGTAAGATGAGCAGGGTGTGGAGTGAAGCTGAAATAGAAAGAGGAGAAATTTCAAGTAAATAGTCATAACAAAACAGGAGTCCTGTCAACTACATCAAACAAAGCATATTCTGCCTGTTCTATGAGATACAATGTACATAATTTAGGGTTTTTGCCTTCAGATATTTATAGACTTTGTAAGATTAATCTTATCTCTGGTGCTTAATGTTGGTGCTCAAATAGAACGATTTTAAAGAAATCGTAGGATCCTTATAATGCTGGAACGCTTTTCCAACCTTAGCATAACCTGAGATATCTTTTACATCTTGCTTTGTAAAACAGAGGTATCACCAACCTATCAAAGTTTTCAGGGAGTGTTTATGCTCCAAAGCACATTTCAGATTGTTTTTCTCACCATATTTTTTGTCATTGTTTTTCTCTCAGTTTGTTAAATATACGGTGAAATTTTGAGCTTGGAACCACAAACACACCATGAAAGGGGAAAAATGAGCAAGGGGAGATGTACAGTCAGGAGTTTTCAACAGTTTGAGTAATGAGGACCATGACAAAGGCTGAGATTTCCTTTCATGTTGTTACAGAAGTAGCATTTCACTTTTTTGTTCAAGTGAGTTGGTGGTGGTGGTATGTATCAAAGTAGGTTAAAGAGACTGAACAAACTGTATATATTAAACGTTTGGCAGACACATGAACTAAACACGAGAGGCTTGCTGCTGTTCACTTGAGAATTTGTAGCAATTTGGCCTCCCAGAATCTTGAAGAAAGGCATGGAGTGAGGTATCAGAAAACTCCACTTCTGTGTGACATTTAATGCAAGAATATATTGAGAGACTACATCCAAACTCTTACAACTTGTACAAAACATGCTAGTTTGGACCAGCTTTTATGCTAAAGTCCTCCAAAGAAGAGTTTAAATGACAGTGTTATCCATCTGCTTAGCTGAGCTGTAGTTCCCACCAAGTAACTTTTCAATTTATTGACCATTTTCAACCAAATCTGACAGAAGGAAAGAAGTCTCAAAGATTGCGTAACTTGTAGGAACTTAATTAACATCCACAGCTGGGTAGAGGTGAAAAAAAGCTTGAAGTGGTGCTCCCACACAGGGAAAGGCAAGGAGAATTGAGCTGTGATGTATTTTGTTTGGCTGTAGTGTACGCATATGGCTGGCCACTCAGAACATACGTACTCACACTGGTCCCAGCTGACTCTTGCCTGGAAACACCATGGGGGAGGCAGGCTGGAGAAAGAGATTATTATAGGGTTGAAGGCCATGCTTAGAAGACATAGAATACAAATCCAAGGCACGCAGATTTCATTAGCCAGCATAAAATGGGTAGTAAAGTGGACTCCTATGCTGTTCAAGGATAGCCATGCTGTCTGCAAAAGAAATCAGTTCTTAACTGATGAAAGAAGTAACGAAGACGGAACAATAGACGGAGGGTGGATGTAACAATGCGATTTTGCAAAAAAAACCAGTTGCTGTTAAGCTGATTTAAATATACGAGTCTTTTCAGCTTTCAGGGCATGTGGCAGCAAAGGATACTCATCTTACATCCTCTGGCAGGAAATTCTGCAGTAAGGCCCTTCTTGTCTGCCATGGTGTGGAACTGAGACCAGACTTGCCCTAACAACCTGCATCATAGGGCAGGCTCATAACACAAAAAATACTGAACTGCTTGCTTTAAACCTAGCATGTAGAGGTTTAATATGCTTGCTACTGGAAGTGTGAATATAAGCATTTCTCTTATTTCATCTTAAGAATTAAAACAGCAGCTCATTTGGCTTGCTGTTGCTGTCTTCAGATCAATTTCAGTAAATAATTTATTTGGTTTTGTGTAGTGTGAGGGATTCAGGATTCTTTGAGGCTGTTGTCACAGGACACCATTTGTCCGTTTGATCCTGCCTGATAGTTTTCTTTGATGCATAGGCCACCCAGTCAGTATAAATTAGGTTTACAATATGGTGGTAGATGTTCTGAGACTCCAGCCCTTACTCAGACTTCTTTGAGATACAGGAAAACACACCTTAATGGTATTTCTGCCCTCCGTGCAGTGGAAACATGCCAAAGAACTAACATTCTTGGTTTGCTTCTGAGTAGTTAAACATGACAGAAGGAGAGATTGTCGTTAGTTTCCTTTTAAACCTGGGACTGGGCAGATTTCAGCTCTTGTGAAACAAATAATTGAGAAAGGCAGTTCTACCACAGCTTGCTCAGTCTTAAGCACAGCTTGAGGTATCTCTGAAGAGAGTACGAGAGAGCTAAAGGAACACACACTATAATGTTCGTGTGGTATAGCGCAGTGAGGAGTCCCAAACACACGATCTGATTTGGATTGTCTTTTGTGTCGATGATTTTCTTTATACAGGAGTCAGAGCAAAAGATTTCAATAAACATTTTCATCAGGCAAACCCATAACTAGTTATTTGTTCATCTCCTAAGGAATTAATAGAGTTCCAAGAGACACATTCCTGTGCTGGAAAAATTTCAGTTCAAAGTCTGTTTTTTAAATCTGTCCACATATATCTACATATGTCAAGCCTCAGAGAGAGCTCCATATCGAGATGATCTGCCTCCTTTAGTTCAAAGGTTTTTGTATATGAATTCTCCAGAACAAAATTTCTCTGTAATTATCGCATGTGGGGAGATGAACAGAAAAATGAAACCATTAAACACAGAAATTAAACGGGCTGATAAAGTCTTTCACTTTATAATGTAATATTGCTGTACCATCGCCAACAGCCAATGCAGAAGCTGGTATCTCAGGTAGAATCTGTGTTAAATCCTGCAGGCTTTGACAAACCCCAGCAGCTGCACGTGCTCTTGGTTGGACTCACAAAAACACAGGCTCCAGGATGTACAGAACTGTAGTAACTGGAATGGTTTTCATTTGTATGCGGCTGAACATTGTGTTTGTTTGCTGCTAATAGAGGAATCTTAGTTGCTAATCTTAAACATAGCCAAAAGGAAAGCCAGACCTGACTAATGATGTGTCTTTTAAACCTTACAAATAAAAATGACAACTCAGCACGTACCATCTCTTTACAAATTTGAAATGTGCCTCTCAGATCATTAAATATTACGAACCGAAAGCGGGCATAGACTGAAATACTTGAAACAATCTTTCAGAGACCCGGTGCTCAAGGTAGGTGTAGATATACTCAAAGTAGTTACACAGGGCATCGTGTTTTAATAACAGGGAAAGAGGGATTATTCTCTCCATGTTTCTGACAGCAAGATTCCAGCAGGAAGCTGGTTGGATATTTACGGAGAGTATGGCTCTCGGTATGTTTTGAGTAAATAGAAAAGGACTATCTGAAAGTCTTTGCAAGAACATAATTTTCAGAGATACTGAATTTGGCACACACAGAGAAAAAAATCACCTGAGTTTCTCCAGTATATTTCTATGTTATTAGTGATGAAAAGGTTTCTAAACTGATGCATTTGCATGTGTATGCTTCCAGTGAAACATTCAATTCAGATTGAAAGAGGATGACTCCTTTAACTCGCTGACACACTGTCTCCACCACATAGCCGTTTGTCACAAGTACAGTCATTATGTTAATGTTTACTTAACATGAGGCTTTTTAAACTCTACATTAAAGGATGAATAAAGCTTGTTTAGACTGGTTAGCAAAGCCAGAAATTACCCTACTGAAATATTTTACAAAAAATGAGCTGGTAGTCACTGATGTCGTGGTTTCTGCTGTGTTGCATGGTGGAGAAACAGATTTGATGCAAATTCTTTGAACAAAGTTACTGAAATGACAGTATGAAGCAGACTAGATTAATACAGAGAATGCACAGCTTATGAGCTAGTATCTAGGTCTTGTCTAGAGATACGGAAATATGTGATTTCTACAAATAAAATTTGGTTTCAGAAACTTGCCAGGGTAATGGTTACCAGAACACTAGCTATCCTGCAGAAGTGCTTAAGAAAGGTATGTATTCTCGTTATAACATACAACTCAGTGCAAGCTTTCAAATAAAAACATTCTCTAAAATATATTGTAGGCAATGCCTGTAGTTAAATCTGTGGGTTTCAAATTTATACGTGGAATTCCATTAAAAAGAGTTTGTCAAAGCTGGGCAGGACTCCTCTAGCTTTTACCAGCTATATTCTTGAATATGTCTCTGGCTTTCCCCTACACTTCGTGGATCAACATCAGTTTTGTTTTTTTCTCATGTAATAATTGAACTGTGATAAAATCTATTAACTTGGTCTTTAGGGTGGAGCTGCATAAAGAAGCTACCAGCATAGCCTGCAGTGATCATAAATAACTTACCCTTAGGAACCTACAGGTGAGAGTGTGCTTTGAAGCACTACATCCATGTGTGTAAGTGACTCTTAAACAAAATTCACCATGGCTACAGTTTTGGCAGCTAAAATATTATACATGTGCTGTTCGGAATGAAAGTTTTCAGGTGTTGGCTGCACTAGAAATAATCTACTCCATGGTAATTTCCTTGTTTATCCAAACATTTAGTGATTATAGAATACAGGCAGAAGTAAACTATAAGACAACCAGAAAAAGCATGGTGAAAATATATTGAAATCCCTGCAAGACCACAAAACAACAAAAGAAAAAAGAGCACATTTAAAAGAAGTGCTGATGCTCACCATTTGCATTTATCATTAAAACAAGTTTATCTCATATTTTTCTCCTGGTGGTTTTTTCTTCAATAATAACTGCCTGCTGTAGCAAGGGAAAGGGCAGAGGCCAGGGTTAAATAATGATGAGAAGCAAGAAAGGTGTTAATAATTCCTGTATCAGAGAGGCAAAAGGACAATTGCAGAAGTTCTGGAGGAAAAAAAGGGAGGTTGGACAACATCTAACAGTACTAGAGTATAGTCTAATATATAACTGGAGGAAGTTGGGGGACATTTAGGTGCAATACCTGTGAAAATATGCTTTAGACCTAGGGTTCTGGTCTGCAGACCTCTTGTGGCAAGTTCTCCACAGTCATTCCTGGCTTTCAGTTAGGAGCTTCAGAGTGCATGATGCCCGTTTAGCAATTTTGAGAACTGACACTAGTCTACAGGGTTTAGGACTCTTCTTTTGCACAGTGATTACTGGGAGACTAAAGAGCATTAAGGGCTTTGACAAGGTGTGGGGTTTTGGGGCATGTGTGTGATTGAAGGGCAAGGAGTAAGGTTACAAAATCTCTTCTGTCAAAAAAAAAAAAGAAACCTTCTAGATAAAAATCAAGAAACCTATTGAGCTGTGGAGTTTTGTCCTGTTTTTTTCATTCTAGTATTTTATCTGCACATGCGTGAAGAAGGTACCTGTAATGGTGCATAGTATTTTTTTACGAAAAAATTGGATCTGACATCCGGTTCTTATCATCACGAGTTCTGCTTACGAGCTCTGGAGGTTTTACACAAAAGCACTCCTGACAAAACCAATTTGTCTGCACTGCTCATTTATTTTCTCACAGGACACAGTGGTCAAACCACTTTGTTGATCATACTTTTTACAGTGATGCAGAAATGTTTGCCCTAGGATCTGAGCCATAACCTCATAAGGTGGGATAGGATTGTATAATAGCACCATGACAAAGCAGTTCAGGACTGCAGGATGTTGGAGTGGTTCCCCACAGTAAATTATTTGTTTTTAAGTGATTGCAACAGCCATATGCTCTAGAAATTTCCATCCTTTTGAGCATTTTTTTCTGGAGAGGAGCAGGAACTGATGTATTTCCAGTTGTTTTTAGAGATTTCCAGGGTTTGGTTTTTTTTAAATTGGAAGTTCATCAGTTAGTATTCCAGTCCTAAGCAGGAGTTTTTTATATCCGTGTTTGACATAAATAGCATTAGAAAAATATTATTATGTTATGTTATATTACATATTTGCAACACTGCTTGGTGTTTTAATACTGGAAAATAATTTTTAGTGTTATCCATCAGGAAAGAAACAGCTTTTCTTCCATCGTTTCATTTTTGCTTAGTTCCAATGATACATTTGTAAATTAGTTCCCGTAGTGAAATCACAATACTGAGTTTGGTGTTTTCTTGCCAAGGCTTGTAGATCACAAACATGAAGTCTTAGATTAACCGCAGAAGCAGTGGAAGGTGAGGCTGGATTAAAAGGAGGAACATAGAAAATGTCCTTCTAGGTGAACTGATCCTGTATGATTGTCATCATCGGGTTGCTGCAGAGATTGTTTTGGGTTAAAATGTTCTAAAAAGGACTGTAATGGAGCTAAGCAACTAAATTGTATTTAGCAACTGGGAGGAATTTTGGGACTTAGCTGCCTCTTCTTTTGAAAACTCCAGCCTTGATAGCTATAAAATGATCTGAAAATGAAAAGCCCAAATAGTAAGAATTGCAGCATATTTGGATTGGAGTGGACCTCAGCATCCAACCACCTGCTGAGAGCATCACTGCCTAGAGCAGCTTGCTCAGGGCTTTATCCACTTGCACTTTCAGTATCTGCAAGGATGGAGATGCTGCACCCTCTTGGCAGCCTGTTCTGGTGTTCAGTCAGCCTCGTTACGAAATTAATTTTCCTGATCTCTAATGAGAATTTTCTATTTCCAATTAACATCTGTTGTCTCTTTTCCTATCCCCTCCAAGGAGAGTGTGGCTTCATCTTCTCTATTTCCTCCTATCAGGTAATTAAAGAAGCCTCCACTTTTCCAGGCTAAACCAGCCCGCATCTCTCAACCTCTTCTCATGCCTCCTGCCAAGTATTAATAGTAGATTACTGTACTTGAAGTTAAGTGACAGAAGTAAGCGACCTCTTCAGTTCCACTTCAGAATTTTCTGTCAGGGATGCCACGCTTTAAATGTTTAGATCTTTATATTCTTCTCTTCCTGTATTAGCACCAACATAGTTTTTTTTCATGCAATATCATCAAACATGCTGCCTCTCTCTGGGAAGGGCTACTTTTTCTCTCAGAAAAGTTAATGCACTCTACTAATATTCTGCTAAACTTCTGCTTTTTAATAGATTTTTTCCACATAAACACTGAAAGTAATGTAGAAAGTTATTATTTATTATCAAACCCCAAAATTTCCAAAGAAATGTGAAATCATTTAAAATAAGTAGCTCTCATTGCAAAGAACAAATTGTTAAAGAGCCAACCTTAAGTATAATAAAAAAATAAATATGGAGAAAGCGCCTTTACAATAAACTGATTGTTTCAGTATTAATGTAGCATGTTTCAAGTAGTGATTTATGAATGAGGAGTCAGACTTGGAATTCAAAACTTGTTTGACAAAAAAGAGCAAACAATATAAAGATTTTTGCATTATTAAATTGCTTATTGCTTAAGCTCAATTTACTGTTAGCTTTTGTTAAATTAATCCAAAATAAAATCAAATCCAGATTCAAACCCTGGACCTTCTCTGTAATGAGCTGAGTACAGTCAAGTAAAAACTGCATTCTCTAGCCCTGAGATGCTCATTAAAATTGGAGTTTTCAGTGAGAAACCATGCAGTTATGAAGGGATTGAATCAACAGCTGGCATTTTTACAGTGAGCTTTGAGCTTTCATTTAAGACATTTAATTTTAGTGCATCTCAGATGATTTACTATGTCTAGCTGTACATAATTTACTGTATCATATCTAAGATAGGTCTGGCTAGCCTTTTTTTTTTTTCTTTTTTTTTGGAATACGAGATTTCACAAAGCTCAGAATGGAGCTTTGTCTACCTCATGAGCTGGAAGGAGAAATGCCATCACTCCATTTTGGGTCTGCCCCAGGTGTGAGTGCCCAATGACAGTGGCACCCAGATAACCTGAAGTGAAGCAGCTGGCGCAGGGACAGCAGTTCACTTTGCAGGACCCGAGACCCAGCTCTTTTGTAGTCCTCTCTAGGCTACTCCTAGAGTGTCACTGCTGCCTTGAATGGTCTTTGCTGGGGAGGTGGGACATTTTGCACAGGTGGATTTCTTCCCTTCTTTGTGTGTGTGTTTTTAGGTGCTTGGGGACCTCATTTCAGAATAGTACGTTAAAAGGACTTTATCTCACTAACACTATCCTTTACAGACACGGTCATGTAGTATACCTTAATGTTCATTGCAATTGCTTGCCTAGAATGGCAATGCTAAGGTAAGGTATTCCATTTATTTGTACACAATTTATGTTCTATTTTGTGGATTTAAAAATTATATATCCTCTGGAACTTGAAATTTCCTGAGAAGCTGAAGAAAAACGAAGAAACTTGTTTCATATTTTAATTCTTCCCTTGACTGTATGCAGTTTTTAATTTTATAAGTCTTTATTATGTGACCTTTTCTTCACAAAGATTTATTTAATAACTTCTTTATTTCCTCACAGGAAGGCTTTTCTGTAATTCACTGCCCAGTTTATAACTTTCTTACCAGTTTCAGAATTTTCTTACTCTTTGGTGTATCGATTGAAAACTGATTTGCACATTGAAACTGGATGGACTTCTTAAGTAATAACCTATTTTCAGTTTGATTACTCTTTTTTTTTTAATGGATTTTTTTTTTTTTCACTGACTTATGGGCATCTAACTGATGTTTTCATTGAATTGTTCTCCAAATTGGATTTTGAACCTTAATCCCAAGGGTCTATAAGAAGAAATAAATTTCTTTGTACACACATGTACAGCACAAGCTTTACTAGGTGCAAGTTAGATGAGCCTCTTAATTGCAAGACTAATTTAGCCTCTAAGTGAAGTGGTTGGAATGTGTCTCCCAGTTTTTACAAATTCTCTACAGTAATACCTACTAATGTTTTATGCATGTGTCTTATTTTTTTCCGTGTATGGATTTTGGATGTACAGGAGAACATAAATACCCTATTCTCTTTAGTCCCTATGATCACATTAGAAGGTAGACTAAGATTCTGTTGGTTGCTTTTTTTATAGACTCAGAATCGAATGAAGCTGATGGCTGACAACTATGAGGATGACCACCTCAAATCCTCATCCCATTCCAACCAAACCAACCACAAGCCCTCCCCTGACCAGGTAATGTGTCTCTCTTTTTCGCTTTTAAAGTAAGCTTTACTATGGGGGCTGATTATTTTGAGCAGTGTGCAATTTTCCCTGACATGCTTGCAGTACCTTGGAACAAAAATAGCATTCCAGAGTGCAGTTATAAACCAGAAATGGATGTTTCTGTTATGTCGGCTTTCTTAAAAACTCCTGAAATGTGAAAAAACAGTTCCTGGTACCAAGCTGTTATTAAGTGGGTGGAGAAGAGGGGGCAAACAATGAAAAGGAAGAAGGAAACGTTATTCTCTTAAAATGCGAGACTGGAATCCTGTCTGGCGTATTCAGGTTTTAGTAACTCAGGTTTACTGCCTGAGTGTGTGGAGTGTCCAGGACTGTTTCTTGTCTTCAGTAGCAGGAAATCATGCACTAGGATCAGCTTACTGATCTATGGATTGCATATAAGCAGTTCCCTTCATTTCCCATGAGGAAATCCCAGCCTCTGTGCCAAATGAGCACAGACTGCTCCCTCACAAACTCAATGGGCCGTGAACTGAAGGAAAATCAATTTACCATCTCCAAGGCAGTGAGGAGCCTCCTGTGTCATTTACAAAGCACAGCCATGTGCATGATAACTCTCAGAGAGATTACCTATCCCTTGAGTAGCACGGCAAATGCCAGCGTAATTGCATATCCCATGTTGTAATCTCATCCATTCCAGTTTAATTAAAATATTAGTGATCATTAATTACTGCCTTGACAAAGTGAAGGAATGTTTGGCACTCCTCTTTGCCCGCTGGCTCATCTAGAAATTGTTGAGATCTGAAGGAAGGCATCTCACTCTAGACCTTTAAGCACCAACCTAGTGATATGCAGAAATTGTGAGTAAGGTACGTGAGGAAAATGGCCAAAACCAATTACGTATTTACATTGCAAAAATAGATCTTTAAAAATCTCTTTTAATATCTGTATCAGAAGACAAAAAGGGGTACATACAAAGGAAGGCACAGAAAAATTCTCCTTTTCAAAGCAACTTCCTTTTGCATCTTGTTTTGATACTCTCCTCCAGATGATAAATAAAGAACTGTAAGTTGACCGGCTTGAATTTTCTGCAATATTTTTGAAAAATGTTGGTCTTACCTTCTTCAGGAGTGTGCAGTTGTTAATACGGCAAATTAAATGGCTTTTCTAATCTGAATTTGGAAGAAATATTAGAATATCTGTTGTTTCTACATTGCAAGTCTATAGAGAAATGAAGCCGTTTCCAGAATGTGACTGTAATACATGCGTACAAATGAATGCAGTGTAGCATTTAGGGATGAAATGAAAAGATGAAATGTAAAGAAAATATAAAATCGAAACATTTAAGGAAATTCTTGCAAAGAACTCACGGGGGAAGGCAGTGGGGTGGGGGGCAGGAGGAGGGTCTGATTGCGCTTTCCCTTTGCATAGGGGCATTTTAAAAGCTACAAGACAGCAGAGAACCTCAAGGCGGCTCAGAATGTTGCATAAGGAATTAAACACTTTGTACTACTATTTGTACTTACATATGTGCTTTAAATACTAACCAACTCTTTATTTCATTCCCATGCTGCTCTGGGGCTTTTCTCCCATTGCCACCACTGCACCTCTAGGATGAGGAGGAGGGTATTTGGGCATAACCTGTCAGATGCTCTTAGTTCAGCCATTTTGTTCAGAACGGTGAGATTCAACTTTTCTTGCCAATAGAAAAGTTTCCGACAGTCACTCTCACATCTCACTCCCATGTGCTTTGTGAAACGTGGTTTGCTCTTTCCTTCTTTGCTTGCGTAGTCTCTGCATGAGGGTGTTTCTCGTGTGTTTATGTGTAGTTTGTGATTTTCTTCTTCTAATCATCGTGTCATTGTTTCATGATGTTGTGGGGAGAACTTTCCAGGGCATGTAATTGAGTTTCTATGCAAAGCAAACTCTTAATGCGTAGAAGAGAACAGGAAATGTCTCTCATATCATTTATCATTGACTTCATGGAGGAAATGTTTTCAGTCTGATTCTTTTTCAAAGCAGTTTGCACTGTAGCCAAATCTATGTATGCTTTTTCGATTCTGGTTAGTAAAGAATTTGCTCAGAGATAATGTTCCTCCTGAAGATAATGTTCCTCCTGTTTTAAGCATGTTGAGATCTGCTGCTGATATTGCTGCCATGCATGCTGACCTAACTATTCACAGATATTTATCAGCTCAGAATAGATGATTCTTGATATAGACTAAGAGTATAAATTTTCTGTAAATTTGAAGGCAAAGAAGAATATCCCATTAACCTTCACCCCTTTCTTCCATCTCCCTTGCTTTCTCAAAAGAATGGGGGAGAAATTGGTAACTATTTGTCAGTTAAAGAACATTTGGTTTCTCTATGTCTGCATCCACAACTTTCTCTTTTTTGCCATCAAATTGTCTCCACAACAATCCCCATTTCCAGACGAGAAGGCAATACACAGGACAGAGCCCTTCTCCTCACACTTGTTCTCTAGTAAAGAAGAAAACATCCTTTACTGACCAGGAGCCTTGATACAGAACTACAAAAGTCAAATATCTATTATTAGTACATAGGATTCATTTATGCCTTGTAGTATCTGTTTTAAAACAGAGTAAGTTTATTTGAAGTACTTAAAGCATCTTAAAGGATTGTGATACAATGACAATATTTTTAAAATTTAAATGGAACGATTTCTTTCTTCACTTAACCTTTTAAGAAAAAATACTTCACACAAGTTTCCTTACAGTTTTTCTCAGAATCTGATTTTTTCTTATCAATTATTTGAAAGAAGACTCTTCTGAAAATTTCTGGGGGAATTTGGACCCTTGCATTTCTTAAAATTATTACTTTATATTAGATTTGTTAAACGTTCATGAAAAAAATAAGCTACTCTCATTTCTTCTCACTTGCTCAATTAACTGCAGACTTAAATGTCTGTCTGACTGTATAGATCAGATCCCTCTTTTCAAGTTAACCATCTGAAAAATTTAATCCAACTGTAGCAGTGTCAAACTTGAATTTCATGCCTTGGGGTTTGAACTGAGAAAATCTCTTTGGTGGAAAAATTGATAAAGTGCTTCATTAATTTTCACTCGCTGTTGATCTCACATTCTTTTTGAATCACTGCTCTTGCAATGGTTGTGTGTTAGTATATGATGTTAAAAGTTTTAGAGATAATGCTTCTAAAGATCTGCTGAAGCACAGCAATTAAACTGGAAAGATCAGGTAAGCAAATGATGAAAAGGAAGAAGACGCTCTCTACGAAGGTAGGAATAATTCTGATTTTCTTTCTAGAGCAACCGTGGAGGTTGTGTAGAAAACAGATAGAAAGATCTTTCTCTTTTCCTCTCCCATCTGCTGATACATTTATGAATGCAACTGTGCTAAGTGTATGGTTTCTCTTAGTTTATGGAATTAATGGGTGGTTCACATTAAATACAGCTTATCTCTCGACTTTGTATTTGAGGCATTTTCCTCAGGAAAACATTTTACAGAATATCCTTATCAAAATAATGAGGCAGCCTCAAGATTGTCTTGCATACATCAACGGGCAAAGTATAAAGGTGACCGATGTCTCCCAAGCCAGTCATTTCCCACAACATATGTGTTTTTACCATGATATCCCATGTACATTTTAAAAAAAAGTCTTTATTGTCTCTGTAAAAGTGAAGATTATGTAAGTCACTAACCTGCATGTGTTAAATTAAATCTGTATATTACAATTATAAGAAAATTACTAATAGCATAGGACTTGGTGATAACTTTGGTTTTTAAAGTTCCTTTAGGTCTGAGGATATAATCACCTCTGCTCAATACTAAAGATAAAATGGAGACCATCAAAATATGTACAATGTAAAACTACATTATTTTATTTTTATGTTTTGGAGTGTGAGGATTTTCCCCTCCAGCATTCTGGAATTGACTGAATTTAAGATTTCATGATGCCATTTCTGTGCGTGACAGCATTATCAGATATAGCTCCCCTAAAATGGAGCAGTGTTTCTAAACATATGTGACTTTCCTGTAGTTTCAGAGAATGGTAGTTTACATTTCAGTTTACAGTTCAATGTAAATACCATCTTTCATCCTGAAATAGTCTTTCCTAGCCTTTTTCTCTAGACTTGTTTCCTTGCTGTCTGAAATTCTTATGGCTCCTTTTATTCCCTAGATGGAGCTTATCCTCCTCTACATCCAAGCATATTCCAATGTGCTTTCTCATGAGGATGCCCCCTTGTCTTTCTCAAGGTTTAAAATGGTCTGGACAATGGTTTAATTAGTTACTATTCACTTCCGTAAAAGATAATATGAATTTACACTTTATGGTATCTAATACATAGACAAAGGATATGTCTATGCTTGTGCATCTTCTTGCAAATATGTGCCATGTATGTGCTATGTGGGGGAAAGAAACAGCAAAGCCTCCAAGCTGCTCAGTTCATCTAGTTTTCTTGTGAAGCACACTCGTGCTACCAATGATGTGAGAAAGTGTGGATGTGGTTCAGAAATCTGCTTGCGTCACCTCTGCCCGTCGGAAATGAGGAGGACCACGTTTGTTGAATGGGTGTAGTGGGCATAGGGTTACAAAAAGCTGTTGGAAGAGTGAAAGACAATCAAATTGAAGGAGGCAGGGAAAAGCAAGGACAGAACAGGAGTACTAAGGGCAAGAACAGAGAAAGAGCAAAATTGAAACTCTGAGAACTGAGAGATTTATCCTGGTATGTAATTTATGCATACTGTATGTGTGTTTTTAAGTATGTGTGCTGTTGTAGAGCATTTTTCTTCCATCTTCCATGGCTCAAGCTTGCAGCAGGAGTTGGAACCTGGTAGATGCTGTCACAATACAAGCTTTTTGAACTCATTCTGTGGAAGCATTTTCTGTTAATGGTTGCCAACAAATCCTGAAGTCACAGATATGCGTGCTAAGGAGCAAAACATTTGGGTTTGCTGTGCTTGAATTCCAGGAACAGAATCTGAAAATCAATTTTATGCTTATTGGACTAACAGTGAAGTGGTCAAAGAGCTAGCATTGAACTGGAGTGCATAAAAAGGGGGATCTTTCAAGATGATTAAAATATTGGCACATTCCTATTACCATAAAAATATTGCAAGGCAAAAAGCCTCTTATTTGCAACTTTTTTATTTAATACTGGAGTTTGACAACTTTTAAGACAGAAGCAGTAAGTATTAGGAGTTGACTGCTGAAGAAGCTAGCATAATTTAACACATCTCTTAAGATTTTTGAGTTGATGTCTGTGATGGAAAGAGGGGGTAAGTCATAAGAGGAAAATATTTAAATCATTTTTAAGAGCTAAAAAACAGTCAATTCAAGTAAATTTCATAGACTTCTCATCAAAACCCGGATATATTTCAAATTGCAACATCACCAGATTAAAAGTATGCTACATTTTTAATGTTGTAATTTAACTTTGCCAGCAGTTTTTGTGTAGGTCAGTCATCTAAACGTAAGAACTGAAATAGCAAGAAAGTCACCAATATGAAGAATGTTCCATGAATTTGGATATTAATGATAGTTTTTAATCAAGAACTTATATAAGTCCTTATATAAGGACTTCTTTAATGAATATATTGTTTCCAAAACCCCTGTTTGTGATTATTGAAGGATAGCGGAGCTTGAATGACATTTCTGAATTTATTAGGACAAAGGTATTAAACAGGATTGCAGCAAGAATGATAGAAACAGTTAAATCTCACAAAGAAGTTGATACTATGCAAAAACCAACTGAATGCTCAAGGTTGTAAGCCATGGGTTTCTAACTTTTATCTACTGAGCAATTTTGTCTGACCTCTAGGAATGCCCAGGATGAGCATCCATAATTTCGTTTTTGTTGTGGAGGGGGTATGTATTTATTGTATTTATTCCAATTTACAGCTAAAAGGAAATACACAACAAATGGACACCTAATTGTCCAGCGTACATAGCTGTTCAAACAGACTTAGAAGAAAGTGGCAGAAGTAGATGACAGACAACAGCCTGAAGGACTGTTACTACTATGATGGTAGAGTAAGAGGGATAGAAATAATGGCATTAAGGGCAGGACATCTCAGGACTTAATTTAACCTTTGCCACAGCTGTCAAACCCCATGAACTTTTCATTGAGATCACTACAGAACTAAAAGTGTCTATACTTCGGGAAGTTTGAGAAGAATATTGATTTTTTTTCTACATTATTTTGTGCTTGGGTTAATACACTGATTTCTTTTAGCAAATGAATATCTTATTCATGGTGAGTTCCATTTTCAAATGATTACACAGGCATTCATTCGTTGCATAAATGCAACCTCTATCTCCGTGAGACAACTTTTATGCCTGCAGCATGTAGAGACCTTCTTGTCCTTCTGTCACACTTCTTTTAGATTCTCAGTATTGTCACTTATTACACTGTGGCCTCATAAACCTTTTCAATAGATTTATTTTCAATATGGTCTTTTTAATTGTTAGATCATGTAGAATGGTCAAAAACACCAAGCTTTCATGCCTGACTCATATTACAATGTAATTTACTGGACACAGTACTACACCACAATTCAGAAGATAAATTCTTTCTTGGCATCGTCTCCTACAAGTCACTTGTTCTCTTTCTGCCTGTCTCAAGTTCTCTAATTGTAAAATGAGCTGAACTTTTTTGTAAAGGGAAGGTTCTGCTTGGGAAAAGTACTATATAAGTCCTGGGTAATATTATTACACAATATTCTAAAATAGTGTTGTTACAGTGATACGATGGTGATTCTAATACCTCATTTTGAATTTGTTCCCAAAATTATGTTAGATTTGTATTTGACTCAATTTATTAGTACTTCTTTTTCCTTCCAAGATCCTATTCCTTCCCAAAAAAGAGAAAATAACCCATATGTTAAACATTTAAAGGAGCTGCCATTCCAGCATGTTGAACACAGCTCTTTAGACCACTGCCTCTTTTTCTTCATTGTCATCTTTTGTCCTCTGAAGGGTCATTTTTTCCCCTCTCTAAAAATCTACAAACCAATTGTGTAGTGTATAATAATGTTATAATATGTCCATTGCAGTTCTTCATTCATATGTGTAAAAACACTGTGAAAGAATGTGTCTTTTGCTTGCCTTAGAGACATACACTGTGCAAAATTTGAAGGCAGCTACATGAAATAATCTTAATTTACTTAAACAGTATCACTTGGACTAACTGAGAGATACGATGACAGCTTTCTTTTGTCATACTGGTGTCAGCCAGGGCTCCTCACTCTCACTTTCCAGATGGGCAACCCTTTAGTAAGACCCCTAGTGTGATGAACTCAAATAAGGTGATGTAATTAATTAATCATTATGAGGGCAGGCCTTTGAATACAGTTGTCTTGGTTAATCACAAGTCCTGCTTTCCATCCCTGCTTTCCGGGAGCCCTGCTTATGTGTGCGGCTTCCTTAATTATGAAACTAAAAGACTCCTGTGCCATCAAGTTCAGGCAAGGAAACACAAAGAATTCATGGGCTGACAATTATTGCTCTGAGGAAGTACAATTCAAAGTCCTGGTTCAGCTGTCATACAATTATCTATTCTTTTCAAATCTTTTCAAGCTTCACCTTTTTTCAGAGAATAGCCTTTTCTTCTTTGGCTGCAGTAAGTCTGAATAATGGAGATCCTTTTGTAGTGACCTTCTCACTTCAGTGTAGTAACAATCCTGTTATGGTGGAGTGAACAACTGAAGTAATGCTTTAATATTTTCTTTTATGATTAATCTTCTGCCATTCCAGGTTGGAAACCATGCCTTTGTATCTTCTCTCTTATTCTGTACACATACTGGCATGTAATCTTTTACCTATTAGGTACTATTAGAATTGGATGGGCCGGCCTCAGGAAGAATGTTGTCCTCAAAATGCCAATTTTCATGTCAGTTTCTGCTCCTGGTCCTTTCCCTGTTTTTGGGAACAGTTCTATCATTAGTCCCCTGGGCTCCCCCAAGCCTAGCCAGGGCTCCCAAAGTCCCCAAGCCCCCTTCTAGGAGTCTCCCCTTCCTGGGGCCACTTTGTGAGACCCCTGGGGTCCAGACCAGGGCTTGGGGGTTCCTGGGTGGTTTCGGGTTTATTTTGTTTTTAGGATAACAGCTCTTATTATTTTGCTGTCTTAATAACTATTTTACGTTTGAAGAATATATTCTCTGTCCAAGAATGTTACATTTCTGAGCATGAAAGAAGTGATCCTGATACACTGTTCATCTTCTTTCTGATCCCAGAATGATAAGACTAAGATTTCCAGATGGAATTCTGTAATCTGCAGCTCTGGGATGAATTAAGCACTCACAACAGAGGTGTAACTGGATTGTATCACTGTCTTCCTATTATTCTTACAGATCAAAGAAGAACACAAGTAGATGCTTATATTCTAAAACATTCAAAACAGATGGCTGGTCTCTTTTTGTAGCGATTTGTGCTTTTCAGCAAAAGAATTGCAAAAAGGCCATCATTCATTTCTACCAAATGAGATTATTCCAGATCTGTGTCTTATTTTCTCTTTTGATTTGCAGCTGAATATGATCTTCTACGAGTGGCTTGGTCTTTGTAGCAAGTAGGAATTCTGTACTCAAACATTTTTGTTTCTGGCCTCTTGCAGAAGAATTGTCGCTTACAGCTTGTGTGATTGTCTGTGCTACCTCACAGTTACTCTGCCGTTTAGATTTCTAGTAGCAGTCATCCACACCCAGAATGCAATCGTGCAAGGCTAGAAGCTTCTGCAAGCTATGAATACACTGTTGGTGATGTAAAGGAGAGGGGAGCTGAGCCCTGGCGCTCGTAGGCAGGATGGAGAGAAGAGGAACAGCTCCAGCCAGGCTGGGGCTGTCACTGCCAGCACTTTTTAGTTGTCAGTTAGGAAGAAAGAAACGGAGGGAGGGGGAAGATGAGCAATATTAGAGTAGAGAAAGAATCAAGCCTAAACTTGTTTTCCAACATATTAACTATGAAAATAAGCTCAAGAGATATATGAGTTAAAAAAAAACTGATAAGGGCATGTAGCCAATCTAGATGCTATGTTTTCCTGGCTGGTAAAATTCAGAATTACTGATAGAGATGTCATGATTTACAGTTCCAGCTCACAGTAGGCTCACCATGGGCAGTCCAGCTACATCTGATAGATTAATGCAACATACAGATAAGAATTACTATATATAAAAATCCATATAAAAAGGTATATTTATTAATGGGATTTTGCATTTGAATGTAGAGCCGACAACTCTAGAAAGAATTCCTAAAGATGGATAAACCAAATGTTTGGTGGCTTCATGTGGCTTTGCTTTGAAAGTGTCGTGCAGCAGGTAGACAGCTGGAAGAGCAGAATGAAGACCCAGTATTAAAGAGGGATGAGACAAAGATCCCTATCACCTGTGGACAGGGAGGTTGTAGTTCATCTGAACAGGGAAAGCACTGGTTGTGTTCTCTGGTAGACTACTTAAGAAATACCTTCTGTTTTTCATTAGCAATGTAACAGCAGGGAGGCAGAAGAACGCAGTCACTGATACAAAAGCATTCCCATGGACACGCTCTCCCAGTGTATGTGCTGCAATGTTCTGCTCTCCAACAAAAGCATATTAGCCACTGTTTCTTTTTATCCCCTGTAACAGGAAGAAGCAATAGACAAAATACAGTACAGCAAGGAAAGTGTGTACTTTCTTATGCACGGTTATATAGGTGACAAGTGCTAGAACGTGAATGGATTAAAAATATAAGGAGGTTATTCTTACTTATTCTCTATTTGCTATGTTCTTGTAGAGAAGGAATCAGCATAAAACCTAATGGATTCTGTAAAATCAAAATTTGCTTAATTACATTGACGCAAGTTTGATCGGGAGGATGCTATTTAAATCCATAGTGTCATGTGCAAGCTGCAAACAGTTGTTAAACTGTTTTCACTTGCTGTGGGAACACTTTTCTTTTTCGTGATGATACCGGAATTGTCAATTGTCCTAAATCTGACTACCCAGTTTCATAGTTTTCTACGATTTAATTTATTATTCAAAATTTTAATCTGATAACTAACACAACTATCAGGAATTAAATTCTCAAATGAAGGAAATCTTGATATATTGAAGTGGAAGATTTTAGGTTCTCTGTATTTTTCACCCTACTCTGCCCATGCTGTTTTGCTCAGCAACTAAGCTGCTGGGTTGCTGGATTCTCAGAAAGAATTTGAAGACAAAGGAAAACTTAGACAAATAAAGACAGCATTTCAATTTGTATGTTCTGTTCTCATCTTGTTATTAAGCCACAAATTTCTGTCCTCTGCTTCAGCTGGGAAAGAAGCATATGGACTGTTATAGAAGAAAGACGCAACATGCACAGTGCAGTTAGTTATGGTTAGGGGTGAAGGTTTGGGCAAATGCTCTTGCTTTTGAAAGTAAGGGATTGATGAAACAGGTAAAATTCAAGCTGTATGTAGACATCTTCAGCTGTGCCAAGTTACCTCATTCCTGAACGTTCATACTCTTCCATGGTCCAGCTACAAGCTTCTCACAATCCCACCAGCACACTTCAGGTCTGATCTCCAGTAGACCCTGCTGTTCCACACATGGTTCCCTGCAAGCTTTTGCTCCACAGCCCATGTAAGCAAAAGTTGCCAGTGTCATGAAAAAGCACTTCTGGATTTGTTATGTAGAAGAATATTTTTTAACTACTCGCTCATTTTCAGTGCTTTGGGAATCCTACCAACCCACTGCAGTTCTTTGCTTCACCTACATTATGTTTAAACAGAGGGAACTAATGACAAAACTGCCTTCTCTGTTCCTTTTTTCTGGTCTGGATTTTTCCCAAGGTGAAGAGGGTGAACTCTGGAAATCATTAATCCATGGGATTTGTTCATGGTGTATAAAAATTTCAAAAAGTATTTGCTATATAAAAATAATTTCCTAATTGATTCTGTCAGAAATGAACTGAGTAAGACAGCTCTGTCAAAACAGGCAGAATCTCTCTCAGCTCCTCATGCATGTTTTTTTGTTTAGTTTTTTTCAAGAGAAAATATTGAAGGTTGGATTTAAATCCATTTTTGTGTCTTTAAAACAAATCTAAAGAAAACAGCCTATCCTTGAGCTTTTGTCTTGTGGTCTTCTGAAGAAACCAAGTATCTCTGTGCAGCAGTGAACTGAGCTGAACTGCACTGAGGTCAGGCAGTGTCTTTTTGAGAACTTTCTTCTGTTTCCATTTAAAATAATGAAGGGAAGACATCGGCAATAAATTGTTCTGAATTTGGGAAAGCTTTGCACTTTCTGAGCCAAATTCATGCCTCATAAAACTCCATCGCATTCAATGGTTACAAGATGATTGCAGTTGAACCCTTGCGTTTGTCGCCAAACAAACACAAATGGTCTGAGCAAGAAGGCGTAATTCAATTTGCCACGCAAATACTTCCAGACTATATCAATTTGGTCACTTTGTTTATTTCCTTATCTCCCAATATAAGATATTTTGCTGTATAGGCAGAATTTTCTTGTCTGGTAATATCTATAATAAAACCCAGATACATGGAGGCATCTGAGGACCCACTATGATCAACTCCATCTTCTGTTAGATTTGTCAGATCCTCCTTGGGATAATTTCTTTTTAACAAACATGTATTTACCCAAACTTTGAGCCTGTCTTCTCCTGTGTAATGGTAGTGTGGGAAGTAGGTTTTGTTGGGTAGCATAGTTGCATCTGTGTGTAATAAAGCATGAAAATAATTTCCCATGCTCACATGGGAAATGTGATTGATAGGCGATAAAGGGCTACTTCCATTTAACTTGTTTTCAAAGCACATTTGTTATGCCCAATCTGAAGTTTGGGAGGAGGGGTCTTTGGTGGTGTTTTGGCATTTTAGTTGATTTTGGGGTTGTTTTTTTTTTCAGAATTCCTTCTTTTTTGTGCCTTTGCAGAATCTGAAAGAACACTCAAGGTCCACAGACCAGGCAAGCAATCTAGAGCATTTCTCAAATTAGTTAATTCCTTGGAAACTTTCCGATTCTTTCTACACTTCTTTCTAACACCCTGGGGACAAAAACATTGACATCTTGACCTCACGTGGTTTACTTTGACCCCCAGATTACCTGTCAAGTCTATTTTATTTTCTTCTTGATATAGCTGTTCTTCCAGGGATTTTTCTCAAATATTTTGAGATTTATAGGTAAGTTAAGAAAAGCCTGCTGAATTATTTGATTGTGAAACGAAATGGGTAGTCAAGCTAATAGGGGAGTATGGGCATTGCTGTGTGAAGAAGATGCTGTTTTTACTTGTTCAGAGAAATCATAGGCATGTATCTGTAAGAAGAAGATTACTGCTGCTGATCCATGATCACCATGTGTATTGATGAATGGTTCTGGTAAGGCAAGTTGTGTAAGGAGATAACTTTTACAAGATCAACCAAGGTAGCTGGAAAAACAGACAGGCTTTTAGGGGTGCATATAAGGCTTTCTTCAAAACAGGAGCTGAAGATTTATTGCTAAATAGAAATTTAGATGGTATTCTCTGAAATTAACTAAGTTAATCACTTGGTTCTGCGAAAGAAAAGAGGTTGCTTCCTTCAGAGAAGAAGGGAATGTTAGCAGGGAGAAGGGTGACATTAGCCCTTCTGCCTGGAGAACCTGTAATTTAAAGCTGGTGGTTGTGCTGAATGAGGCCTATTACACATTGATTAAAACCATACTTTATTCCACAGACGTCTATGGATAGTCAATATCGCATTTGTCTCAGACCGGCACTGCTGCACTTATACCACCTATTCACGGGTTTTCTTTTTCATATAAGCACCTACGTGTTTTTGTGTATTTACATTAGACACTGCTCAGGCAAACTGTAAGACACCACAGTCTCTGTATGGGAAGTGTATTCATTTTCCACAGTAAAAGTGACCAAACATTTAGACAGGACTCTCCAACCACATTCAGTTACCAGTACCCCTTTTTATCTATGCAGCATATATATACATATTTAAATACAGACTCTTATCATTAAAAACTTTTAAATACAGTTATTCATATTTCAGATGACCAGTGTGCAGCAGCAACAGAACTACCACTGAAGAAGCAGTATTAATTTCATTCTAAAGCTTTTTTTTTCTTTGCCCCAAGGACTTGCAAAACTACAATTAGATTCACATTTGTCACGCTTGAAGATAAAAAAAAGAATCTGCAAAATCTCAAAAAACCTGAGCATGGTGTTTCCCAGTTGAATTTGTTTTGGAATATGTTCTCAAATGTCTTTATCAGTTTGTAGAGAAGGTTTGGGTTTGTATCAGGAGTTTGTCAGGCATTTTGTGTTTCTGCCTCAGAGTTGTAGTGCTTGCCTTTTTTAGTGAAACATTGTCAAACTTAGCTGGCCATTAACAATATTCTGAACTTGAGGGTACATTAAGCAGACTTCATTCCATGCATTGATGAGGATGACCTAAACCTATCAGGGCAATTAATGAATCAGGGCTGCTTTAGAAGATATTACTGAGTTGGGTCTGTTTACCCGTTGTTTTCCTAGAAAGCTGTAGAGCTCTGAGCTGATCATGAGAACACAATGTGGTTTATGAATCCAGCGCTGCCCTGCCTTTCCACTTAGCAAATGCTCTTACATCCTCTTGAGATAAGGCAGTGGCAGCTCTGCTGTGTGGGAAGCACAGTTCCTCACGCTAAGTGGCTAGTGCAAATTAGATATGGCAGGAACGCAGATATAAGGGCATTTCCTACTTGACTGGCAGGGTTTAATGGACCCCAAGTGAGAGGAATGATTGCTCTGCGAACAGCTTTGGAAGGGCTGCTAGTTAAGAACTTTCACACGCCTCATTTGGCCTGTTTCCAGCTTGAGGTAAGGGGGAAGGGTACAGGAGGAATGTGCTTCAAAAGAGGACTTGTCCCTGAGCAGTTCAATTCAACTGTGGTATGAAAATCTTCTATCATTGCTTGCTAGATAGCTTTGCTTTCTCTTTATCAGGAAGGGTTTCTGTTTACAAAGAACAGCCGGGAAGGGTTGGCAAGTTGGATTCTTTTCAGACTGAAATCTGCAGATCTGATGGATATTCAGTAGACTGCAGTATCTGAAAAGAATACAAGGCAGCTACTACATTGGTTGGACGGCTAGTTATTAGACATTGACTAAGTGCTCACATTTTTATAAAACAATATTTTTCTGAGATGTGATATTTCATCACTCTACCCTCTGTGAGCAAACCAGTGAGAATGATAGGAAAGACATCACTCTAAATTAGAAGCATCACTTTTTTTTTCACCTGCGCAGGCAGTACACATTCAGATCATCATCTAGGTAACCCAGATTATAAGAAATTGAGGTAAATAGCACTAATTCAGCAAATAACCAAAGCTGATGGATATAACTGCCTAAACGTAGCTGTGCTTGGTGATGGAAGTGAAATGTAACGGTGTTGATTCTACCAAAATATCCTTTCCTATTGCTCCATATGCAGGAGACCAGAGTATTCTGCCCTGCTGCAGTTTGCAGTCTTGGTACATAAAACCCTTATTTTTATATGTGTGTTTTAACAGATGTTGTCTGGAGGCTGCACATAGCAGCAGGGTTTTTAATAAAGCACGTGAGCCTACTCTCTCTGCAGGTTTCTTGTCTGTCTCCTCTATCACAGCTGTCGTGTCACTGTCGCTTTTCGTAGCTGCTGCCACCCTGATGTTCTGGTGTAGGCTGCTGAGTGCAGCTACGCTCTGTAGGACAAGGAGCCTGACATTAGTTAGCTGCTTAGCCATGGCTCTCAGATCCTCTCACTCTACAGAAATTAATCCATGTAGAACAGTGTTAGAAGCGAAATAAGTGAGCCCTGACAGCCTTATTAAAAGAGGTCAAAGTCAAAGTCTTTGTTGAAAGTAGTGCCAGCACCCTGTTCCTGTTGACTTGGAGATTATCTCACTCCGTATTCATTAGTGGGGTCAGAGGTGTCCTATTGAAAAGATATCCCCGGCCCGATAACAAACAGCAGGTGCAGCCCCTGCCTGGGAACACAAAGACAAGTTGCCAGTATCATGGCAAGGCTTTCCAGCTCTCCTAGCTGGAAAGTGCCTGGAGCTTCAGCACTAAGTGGAGGCACTAAGCTGAATTATTCTTTGGTTTTTCAGCAGCTTCAAACCTTAGAGTTCTGTATTACTGTGGTTTTGAATATATGCCCACAAACACCTAGAACAATACGAAGCAGTATTTTTGTGGGAGGGCATAGTGAGAGATTCACGCTATGTATTTATGCACTTGAGCTCCATATTTTTGTAAAACGAAGGAAAAATGGCTCTTCAAATGCTTTTTCTGGAAACTGGATGAATCCAGTTTGGTTTGCAATGAGGAACAAGGATTAAATTCAGATTGGGTAAGGTATAATGAAATAACATAGTATTTATTGAAGTCCTTTGGTTTTAGTTTTTTAGTCTATTGTGTAGAATCTGACTTGCATAATAAATACAAGTCACTGTCTTTTCAAAACTGTAGAAGAATATATCTTAACTATAGAAAAACTATAGAAAACTGTATCTTCTTGGTTAAGATACATCTCTATCCAGTTTCTACAGTAAAGATATGTTCATCTTAGAAACAAACATTTGGCATCATTTGAAACTGTTCTCTTTGGAGCGTGTTTATTGCATACTTAATTTATAATGAAATGTTTGTTGGCAAAACAAGTTAAAATCTACATTGCTGTTGCTTTAGTTGTCTACAGACACCTTTTATCAGAAAAATCAATTTTCCGTGAGGCAGGGAGTTGAAATAGTTGACTGAAGCACTGCTGGATAATAAGTACAGTTAACGCATTCAATTTAATGCTGTTTCATTTCTTACCCATATCATCATTATTTCCTGTATTAATCAGATAGCTATCATCATCACATCCCCTTCCCCTAGTGTACTTGGTTTCTTTCTGCTTCAGCTGGATGATTGCTGAGTCATGGGATAGCAGTACTGGGGTGGAGAAAGGGTGTTCAGATTTCTTCCAGGATGAAGCCAAATAAGATTGTTACTTAGAGGTTGATCTTTGCCTTCACCACTGCTCGGGTCTCAGGCTGTTCCTCACTGTCTCTGTTCTCTTATTTCAGATAATTCAACCCCTCTTAGAACTTGATCAGAATCGCAGCAAGTTGAAGTTGTACATTGGACATCTGACAGCCCTCTGCCATGACCGTGACCCCCTGATTCTGCGTGGACTCACCCCACCTGCTTCCTACCACCTGGATGATGACCGGGCAGCCTGGGAGAAAGAGCTGCAGAAGATGACCCAGGAGCAGGTGAGTTTGTAGTCTGAAGCTCTGAACAAGAGCCTAAACTGTTGATGTAGGTCCTACTGATGTGCCACACCAAAATGCTGGGAAACCATTCTTAAGTGGTGAAAACAGGTAGCAAAGATCCACTCTTCAGCTGATAGGAAGAGTCAATAATTTTTTAATTACATTAACCATTTATATTTTAATTGGCACATTTTTATGAGTCACTTTATGTAAGTCAATGCAATGTCCTCACCTTCTGTTACAGTATGTTCTGCTAGTAATTTTTTCTGCTTGCCACCTTACCTGGATACCTAAATCAAGATTTGGACCCAGTGTGCTAGATGCAATATGCACCTTCTTATGCACACACACACACACAGTGATTTCAGAAGTCCAACAGTGTGTTTTGAGGAGTTTTGGAATACAGAACTGAAAGGGTTTAAATAGCAGCTTGTCTGATAAAGTCTCTACAGAGACTGTCAATCTAGCTATAATTCAAGTACTGGAATAATCTTCCTTTCTCCCAGCTCTGAAGATGTCTTGCCTTCCTTAATCCCTTCACTGGCAGTTTTTATCTCTTGTTTTTGGACTACGATTCCCTACACCCCTTTTCTTTCATTCCTTCCTATTTTTCTTTTCCATTTTTAAATTTTACTCCTATATTACTGAATGCTTTTTTTTTTTAAGAGGGACTTGTACCAGAAAGAAATGTGATTAATTTTGTCTTTTTGACCCTGACTTTGGATTATAATGCCAATTCTTTCATATGTCTATACCAAACTCTATCCAGTATGCACACGAACTAGTGTAAGGCCTATATAGTTAAAAGTGGGTTTGCGGGTCAGTGAACAAAGATCCTGAACACTTCAGCTCTGGTTTTCTTCTTTTGTGATGTTTAAGCTCATTTCCTTGCACTTTCAACTCGAGACTGAATTTTGATCCAAAAATTGGAGAAAGCAGCTCAGCAGCCAAATTACGGGAAGCGACAGAAGCATGTCTAACAGTTCAGAAAGAAGAGCAGGCCTCTGGTGATAAATATGCCTGTAACAGGGCCTAGATGGTACAGGACAGTCGATCTCTGTCTTTGTACCTGTCTTCATGCATTTGCTTGGTTCAGCGTGTGCTGTGTGCCTCACTCCATACGTACATTTGCCTCTATAGGCCTGATACATTCCTTTTCCCTGCAGAGCCTGCTAGCCCCTACGCACCCAGAGCCAGCATTTAATTTACCTCTTGGGTTCTGTAATTGCTGATACAGGATTAATTTTTTTATATATATAGTATATGCCATCCTCATATATTAAAGAAGTGCAGCTCCTACATTTTAGATTCAAACACAAGGCATACCATTTTAAACTGCCTTGACTGTCAGATTAGGATGAAGCATTGGATGACAAAACCTGTAGCGCATATGGGAGGCATCTCTGAAAACTAAAGGCTGGATATGGGAAAAGTTTGGATATCCCTAAAATAAATTGGCTAGTTTGTTATAGCTTTGATGGTCGTTGAATATAATCAGGATCTGTGGGGATAGGTCTCTTCTACTTGATCAAAAGAGTGTAGGTAATAAAAATAGAGAAGGCTTTCTTTGTGAAGTTCTTCTGAATAGACAGTCAGCCCAAAACAGCATCTGTGTATTCCAGTCCTTTTATCTACTAAAAGATAATATTTCTCATTCAAACTTTGCTAGTCCATTAGCAACATTTATGGGTTACACAGAAAGGAAAGGATTTAAGTATAAATTGTGAGAAAAAGAATTCTCTAAGTTTTCCTGGAGAAGAGAAGAAAGTGTATTTTTCTATCCTTTCCCATTATTGTCTTATTTCTGCATTGCTGGCACTGTAGTTCTTTAAAGTTACTACTCCATTTGTGATTCCCGTGCATAACCAGCATCTGCTAAAATAAAATGCGGCAGTCTCTTCTGCTTTCCCATACTCACTTAGATTGTATGTAACAAGCTTCAGCTGAGAAACACAAACTAATGATATATTTGAATTTACAAAGCAGATTTTTCATTTAAGTTGTGGAGCTTTTCTGTTTCTAACTGCAGAATTTTCTTTGTGCTTAAAAGTATTCCCATGGGGGGTGGGAATCAGTTCTCCAGATTCGCAGAAGCCCACCACAGAATACCCATTTTGCATCTTTGGAATTTTAATGAGTTTTGTAAATTACTTCAAATCCAGTCCATTAAATTCTCTCCTGTCCCTTCTAATATGATCTACTGTAGATAATGCTTCACAAGCCTCAGTGGGAAAAAATTAATCCCCTTGAATGTTAAGAAGTGCTAACATGATTAGGGAGGATACATTTAACTGAACACCAATAATATTTAAGAATGATGCCAATGTATCCACTTCTCACCAATGAGATTATTTACTCTGGTATGGGGTGGGCTTTTTTTAATAAATAATTGGTAATTCCTTTTCATACTGCTGCTTTTAGAGCTGTGGTTTCCCCCTGCAACGACTACTTATTATTGATGAAGGTTGGTCCTGCTGTGTTTCACCACAGCCAGTATACCCTGTAGGTCTCTCATACCTGCTGAGGAGGCTCAGATAGTAGGAGTTTTCTGTGACATCTTCTGGTGGGTAAAACTAGTATGTAAAATAGATGGAAGCTTTTCACTCTTCCAGCACATCCGCAGTGTCCCACAGAAACTAATGTACAAGCCGCTGTCAGAAAAGCATCTGCCAGCATCAACACCGTGGTTCTGAGGGGAATTTGTTGCCACACAAATAATTTTGTGGCCTCTCAAAGTTTGATTGATAATCGGTACCACTCACGTATAATAGTTTCTTTATGCTACCATTAAGTTCAGCTATATCCCTTAGTGACTTCAACAGATTTTAATCAAAATATGGGGCCAATATGCTGTATCATTCTTTCTTGGCATTTTATCAAAGACATTTTGTGAAGCTGACTTACTACAGTAAAATTCTGGTCCATTTGTAAGGAAGGCCTGAAGCCAGTACTTTATGAGTATATGGTATCTCAAAACCTAATCTAAACTTGTATACGAGACTAAGTTATGGGCAATAAAGAATCTACAGAGCTTGGAACCATGTCATTAAGTTATTCATGTGGTGGAAAATATTCCTTTGAGTCAGTTCTGACCCAGTTTCCCCAAAGAAGTTAACCAGCACCATTTCTGGAACTGTCCTCCTTCAACTGGTTCATGTCCTGTTTAACTTTTGTTATTAAAAAATGGAAGTTACCAGAAGGAAGGAAGAATATTTCGAGTCTCGATACTGAGACATAAAAATTCCATTCATTCATTAGAAATAATTGCATTATCCTAGCAATTTCTATTAAATACACTATTTTCTTTCACTTTGTCCTAAACGTATCATTATGTTAATATTCTTGGACTCTGTAGAACTACTGATATGTTTCATGTTTCAGATAGTTGCCTTTAAGTGAGGGATTTTATCCCTGTATGAAAGGAAATGACATTAAGACCATAATGATATGGTCCACTTTTTTTTTAATATAGTTAGGTTTTTGTTTTTCTCTTGTCTTTATAAGAGGAAAGAACGCAGTAGAAATGGGAACTTGCTGAAAATCATAACTGGAATATGTTGGTGGTGCTGTGCTGTGGTTGAAAGGCAGCAGTATGAGAAAGTAAAAAGAGACAACCAAACAGAGCAACCAGCTATTAGTAGTAGGCAACGGTGTTTGTTCCATTAATAGCTTAAGCACTATTATAAATGTTTCCTATTGCTTCAAGTCCAGCTGTAAAATATATGGTAGATCATATTATGAAGACCTTCTTATCTTCAATAGGTCCTACAGCAACAGTCATTCTGAAAAAATATTTCGTCCAGCCAAAGAGGACCTATCCAATTAAAATAATTTTCCTAACCCTAGAAGGAGGAGGCATTTTGCTCCCTGGTTTCTTGCCATCGGTGGCTCTTTCCAGCCATGTCCAACACATACTGGCTTCATCCAGGCTGCTGGGGGTCTTGCCTGTTCCCGCTGACCATCAGACACCATTTTTTTCCCCACACAATCAGCCTGTTCCTCATTCCCCAGAGGTATTTCTAGCAACATTTGCACTGGGACCTGGGCATCAACAGTAGCCTTTAGGACCTGAGCAGATATATTTCCATGAGATACTCTCTCAGAAGACACCTGCTATGGGAGCTTGTCTCACCCCACTTCTAACACGGTGCTGCACCTATGACTGCTTCAGCTGTGAGTTAGAGGCGCTTTGGAAAAGTCTTCATGGGCATAGAAGAGCCTTTGTAGCAAAGAAAGATTGTCTTCTCTCTCCCCGTGTACCAGCTCCAGCCAAAGTGCAGACCATCTAGGGATTCCTACTTCTAATCCTCTCCCAAGAAATCAGGAATGTCTTTTCTGCTCAGCTGCTCAAAGCAAAGGAAAGAAAAAGGTGATAATGTTGCTTCACTGTATTAGTCACAACCTGCTGTATCAGCTAAATAGCCGTGGCTTGGTTCCAAGGAGCATAATTTACATTGCACATAATTCACATTTCACTCTCAGCAAACTTAATGTTACACTTTTCATACAAAAGGACACGAGATTGCATGTATGTAGCTTTCAAATTCCATTTTAAAATTGCATATATATGCTTGCTGAATTTTGAAAGTGTTAAACACACATTTTGATTTGTTATACAAAGAATATTGTAAGTGGGATCAACTTTCAATTACAAATGGCTGTTTTATAAACATCCTGGGTACCTCTTTGTTCAGATTCTGCTTGCATTCTTACTTCTGTATCATCTATAAGAAATTACTTAACTTAGTTTCTGTCAAGAAATTACTCTGCCATGTTTTGCATTTAGTCATTCTAAATTACTCTATTACTTCAGAGTTTACCCTGTCTTTCTTCTCTGACTGCTCTTCCATGAGCATGTTATCTTCCCCACCTGATTTATGTCATTTATTTTTAATTTTTAATCTTATGGGAATGCATGTATTTTAAAGTTAAACAGCCCACTTCTGGTCTCTGTTAGATATGAGAAGTAATAATTGCAATGATTTATATCTTTCTTCATGTGCAAATGCATTTCCTGACTTTAGTTCAGAAAGTAATGGATACAGGATCTCTCTAAAATTATTACATTTTATAGCATTTTAAACTTTTATATTTAATGTTTTGAGAGAGGATGAGAACTTGGGATCAGTGCCCTAGTTCTTAATTACTGGGTGAAGTCACAAACATTATCCACAAGTTGACCATATCCATAATGCCAGAACATTATCCATTTTTATTTGTGCATGGAATTGTTGATTTTCATTAAAATATATATTATCAGTCAGTAACGTTAGCTACCCCTAACTTGAAAAGAGATATAAAGGGAGAAACATTGCTTTCAGGACGTGGTCAAGTGTTCCGTGAGTGTGTGTGTGGTGTGTCTAAAATTTACTGTGGTCCAATTTCAAGCAGTTTCTACAAGTAGATGGTGTGCCAGCCTGAGCTATTATCTTATTTATTGAAGGGCAGCTCGCCTCCCTGTATGTTTTGCTTTTAGCAACAAGTTCTGTTACTCCGTGCCTTGCTCAGACACTGTGGTCCTCATGGAAGCTTATTGCCACACTTCCTGGTATGAGCTACTGCTATGGATTCTGCTTGGCTGTGCAGGGGTCCCTGGGGCAGCCTCTGTGGGCATCCTTCCTGAAGAAAGGAACCACACGTAGTCCTCTGTCAGCTTGTTGGGCTCACTGGATTGTATGGACCGAAATACTCCATGGAAATTTCTTTCTTGAAACATCTGTCAGAAATTTCAGAGCTAACAGGATTCTTTCCATGACTTCATAATAAACACAATTAACTTCCTCTTAAAGAGAAATGAGTAACATGGAAAGAGTAGAAGGGGCTCCAGCTCTGATCCTGAGATAACCGGATGCACAGAACTTCATCATTTCATTCAAGTACTTCCTGCTTTGTCCTTTCTTCTCTGTTTCAACCATTACTGTGCACCAACCCTTCATCCTGACAGTTAAAAAGCTTTCCAAAATGCATCAGCTAGGCCATATATAAGAGGTGTTTAAGATTTGCATTGTAGACAGGTGAATTTTCCCTGTGTTTATGACTACCAGGTGCTGCCTTGACTAAACAGGCAGAGTCATGAGCAGAGAAAGCAAGGGACAAGGTACAAGCCCAGCATGAAGGGCGCATCCCAGAGTAATCCTGGCCATGTCTAGCAATCCAGCTTCAAGAGAGTAAACTGACACCCAAGGTAGCGCATTGCAACTGAAATTAGGAGAAGCATCTGCCTAAATCTTTTTCACAGTCCCTTTAATGTGCAGAATTGTGAGTTGGTAACGATTAGGGTTGTGGGGTTTGTCTGCATGATGCATGCTTAGGTCAGCGGGGCTGGGCTCTAGCAGATAGCCCTTGGTGCAGGCAAGAATTATTATTTGTTCTGCTTAGCCACAGAATAGCAACTTTCCGTATACTCTAGCAGCATTAACTTTCAATGTATAACGTACACCAGAAATTACATGAACAGAAAATTTCTTTTTGATGCTTATTTCTGTTACTTTAAGCTCTAAACATATTTTCTGGACTAACCATAGCCTGATCCAGAAGCACGTAAACATAATTACAGATCCTGGTATTGTGGCCTTATAGAAGTCCTGCAGTTAACTTTCTTTTTGTTCAGCTCTACAAGCTCCTCATATTCCGTATGCAATTTTACTGTCCATAGCCTGAGATGACACCAGATAGTACTTTATTTTTGTCTGCCTTTTTTCATCAGTGCTTTTCTGGAATTGTTAACAAGAGGAAAATAATAGTTTGGGGAGTAAGCCTTCTTCAGATAAATAAATTGTAAAAGATCTTAGCTTAGTGTTGCCTTGTTTACATTATGGGATAAGCAAAGGACACAAAGATTTCTGCAAAGCAGCACCACAATTCACTGAGTGTGCATATAAAACCATAGCTTCCACTTTCTTAACTATGAAGTTATCTTCCCTCTGAGCGTTAATTAATCTTTAAATAAGTTCTGGAATGTCTTGGACCAGAGAAGCACAATGCTAGCTAAATTCATTCACTTTTTTTCACTGATGGAGTTTAACTATAAATGGAAAAGTATTCCTGTCATGGCTTGCTCTAAACTCCAGAAGGAAGGCAGCAGTGGTGAAAAGTGTTTGAATCTATTGTAGATTATCTGCAAGCTTCCATTCCCCTGAGATGCTGAAGGTCCTTTCTGTTCTTCTATCCAAAGATAACGTATAAATACTATGAAGTGTTTCTGGGGTCCTTGCTATCCTTTTCTTTCTGAGCTATTTTTACTTATCATCAGCTAGGTAAACACATTTGGCTTTGCCTTCTCTTTTTTTGATTGTTTCTATGAGGCAAGTGTATGAACCTCCTCATATCCACAGCTGAAAATGCCAACAAAAAGGACTGTTAACGCTTCTTTATTTTCATAGAAAAATGGCATGGGGAAGATAGCAGCATTTCTGTTTGCATTCACAAGAAGAAAATCTAAGAAACCAGAAACAGAATTGGTAGTAATACTTTTAGAGAAACTTCCCTAAAATTTGGACTGCCAGACATCTAGGTGAATCAAGCTATACCATGGAGAACTGGATGTTCCCCATTAAGGAGCTTGTCTGTATGAGGAGTGACGTATGCTGCTCACAGCTGTTTCTGAAAGGAATGACGTAATGGGAGATGACATACTTGATACAGAAATGCTGCAACCAGCCACACAGTCAATTAAGATGTCTTTGTTTAACTAGAAATCACATTATTAAATCTAGATGTTCTGAAGCTAGCAAAATCAATGCAAGGCTATCATTGCTACTTTTTTTGAAGATGTTTCGTCACAGACATCTGCCAGCCAGCTGTGTAGACTTTCTGGCTGCGCTAATTTGCAAAGTATTATTCCTGGCCTTCAGCATTCAGAGTCATCTCCGTTTGGGCTCTTGATGGTCAAAACCTTATTTCTTGGAAATACTTTCTTCATTTAGTTGACTACTTTTGTTTGATTGCATTTGATGTATTTTAGCTCTGCCATGGGCTTATTTTGTGAGGCTTACCTTGATTTGATAAGGAATCTTCTAAATACATAAATGCTGTCTAGTACAGCAAAGAACTGAAACGTCGTTGACTTTGCAGTACTGCCCCGTTGAAGGCAACATCCGGCGGGATTCTCACTTGTCCACCAACCTCCTTTCAGCTTTGAAGGTTAACCTCTCTGAAGTGCTTTTGTATTTGATTATTTAATAGCTTTGTCTTTTCCTGGAGCTTCTTCACCCGGAGGATTTGGCTGAGGTGCCTGGAAGAGGGGTGCTGGCCGGGCAGGTGGTGGGAGCTGGGCAGGTGGTGGGTGCTGCAGGACCCTCAGGGAGCCAGCTCCTGCTTTCCCTGCTAACACTGCCCTCTCCTGGCTCTCCTCCTGCGGACCGAGAGCTCCATTGCAGGAACCAGATGAAGAAAAGAGTAATTGCATCGTTGGCTTCTTTTCCTGTTACTTGCTGTCTCTCCGGACCTCCACGACCTCCCACCCTTCTGATGAATGGCATCATGAAATCTTTGCGCTGGCCCGCGCGGCCTAGGCAGCCCTGTCTCAGATCTGTTCAGTGTTCAAACCAGGCCCTTGAATTTACCGGTGGTTAGGTGGTTTGCAGGCTGCTGTAACTGTGGCCGCCTGAATCGCTGGGGTTTCACCAGGCTGAGCAACCTGAGACTCAGAGGTAGTCCCTGCAACCCAGTCTCCCGGCTTTCAACATCCAGCACTGCTCCTAGCTGGCTGTGCTGACTCTTTCAATCCTGCTTGCTGACTGGACCTCTCCTAGCCTTATCCATCCATTGCAAGTTTCCAACAAATAACTCTGCCAGGCCGTTGGAACCAGACTAATGGCCTATCCACAGCGTGCTGTTTCTGAGCCATTATGGGTTACTGCTGAATTCCCCCCCTTCTCCCCTGAGAGCCCTTACAGAGCCTGGAGTGCTCCCCTCCCGCTCGTTTTCCCCACTTCCCCAGCTCATGTCACTCCACAGAGCAGGATCAGGTTGCTTTTGCATTGTGATTCTTGGCATGAGCCCCTCTCGGACTCGTATAGCTGTGCTGTGAGGACGGCAGCCAGTAGGAACAAAGCACATAAGAACACATTAAACTAACATTCAGCACGCAAAAGCCCAAATAATTTACTATATGCTACCCTGCCTAGTAAAGGGAATAGTGTAGCAGGCTTGCCCTTTTAATTTCCTTTCTCTCACGTTTGTCTATAGAAGTCTATACCGTAACTTCCTTAAAAAACATTGATATTTATTTGATAGTCATTCTTAGGCTGTTTGTTTTTATGCAGTGTTTCTTGCAGTAACGACCTTCTGCGCTTTGCCTGATACCATCACTAAACAGTGACATACTATTGTATCTGATTAGAATTTTAATTGTAGAAATATAACCTTTCCCACTGCATTGTGCTCTTACAGTGGTAAAATGATCCCTGTTGTCCTGCTGCCTGACAGTTCTCTCTTTTTAAAACCTACAACAAGCAGTGCTACAGAATTACAAAATATAGATTGAGAAATGTGTGTGCTGACCACCAGTTATCCCTTCAGGGATGAAAAACTCTGATTTGACATTCTTTCCATGTCAGATTAACACAGTGGAGTTCTAATAAAGTTATTAACCACCTAGGAATAGGAAATATTATAGGACTGACAAATAATATTAGAAAAAAACAAATGTAAAAGAAGGTTTAATATAAGCTAGTTGCTGCAGCTGCTCAAAATAACAAAGAACTTTGGATGCAGAAGCTTTCAATAAGCTTCACAATCCATCTAAGTGTACGTATCTGCTACGAATGTGTTTGTTGTGTATTCATAGGAAATTAACTTTATTAGAAGAAAATCATATCACTGAAAAAAGAGGTTTTTGGGTATATAGTATATGAAAGAGCTATCTGCTTGAAAGCGTATCCAATCTGTCTGTCTGTATCATCTGGTCTAGTAGGAGGTGCTGCTTCTCCTTGTCCTGTTAGATCCTTAGACCACTGTGAGTACAGTAATCCCTAAAATGCTTGCACAAATTACAGCCTTACTTGCGATTCTGCACACTTTATCAATTTTGGGGCAGATAAACAGGTTACTGAAGGCAGATGTTTCCTGCTCTTCATTAAAACTCTTTGGGCCCCTAATTCTGGCAATGGCACTGGGCTTGGAGCTAAAAACGATGTTCACATGTACCCCGATATGTTGTGTGGCGTGGTTTGTAACACCGCGTGTTGGAAAAACAGTTTATAGACTGTAGACAGACTGAATAAGATAAAGTTACTAAGATCCATGTTGTCTTCTGAGCTGATTATAGTAATCTGCACAGAGAATGATCCAACAGGAAATGCAGAGTTAGTAAACAAAAATGGTGTGTATTCCACCACAATCATGTATAGTCATCTTATGCCTGAGTTAGGAAACGCAGCCTCTGAAAATTATTAATTCCACAGAAAAGTTAGAATTCTGGTTAACTCTGAGTGTGTTATATATAATTATGCAACATTCTTATTGATTTCATATGGGAAATAATTCTGAAGTGGTGACCTATGGAACATCCTGTTGTTCATGAATAAAAGTCAAACTGTTTAAAATAATATACCGGCAAAGTGCTGTATTGCTTCTGGAATATGGTTACTTTCCGAAAAAAACATTCTACAGAGGAAATTTTTCTAATGTTTGTCATAGAACGAGTTATTCAGGAGTAGTTAAGCCAGTTAGTTTTCCCATGCGGGCATGGTCTTAACTGGGAAGGCTACAAGCCTGGTGCTGTAGAAAGAAAAAGTGAAATAAAGAGGGAGAAGAGCCTCCAGAGCATCTGGTGAGGGAGTCACCAAGGGAAGACGCCGATTCTAGAAGTGCCCAGCATGTCACACCTCTGCTAGCTCCCTTTCTACAAATGGTGTTTTAGGTCTTGTTGTGCAGTGAACATGTTTAATATCAGGGAATGACCAATTTCTCTGTGTGTTTTCTTGCAGCTTCATGATGAGTTAGAAAAGGGCGAGAAGGAAAGTGCAGAGCTGCAGGAGTTTGCCAATGCCATCTTACAGCAGATAGCGGATCACTGCCCTGACATCCTGGAGCAAGTTGTCAATGCACTTGAAGAGTCGTCATGACGTCGGCCACTAGCCCCACCAGAGCACACCAGTGGCCAAGCCCAGTCAGTCCAAGGAGCCATGAGAGTGGAATGGAATGCGAAAGACAGAAAATGGATTAGAAACTTCTGGTGCATATTTACAAAGAAAACAAAGGCAAAAAGAGCCTTCTAAAAACTACATGCTCTCTAGGTTCTTCCAGTCTATGATTAATCAGTCATGTTTGCATTCATCTTCTCACTGCCTTTCTACTTTAGAATCCAATTCCCCATTAACTTTGTTGATGGTGACTTTTGGATACAGCTAAGCCCAGCTCTTCCAAGTCTACTGAGCAAAGAAGAGGGGATCCACTGAGCACAAGCAGCTCTAGTTCTCCATGAGGTTGCAGAGGGGTAGCCCTTGCCTTTCATTCATTTATCGCTTTCTTCTTTATTTCTTTCTTTGTTTTGTTTTTTTTTTCATAAAAGCTGAAAGCCTGAATTTCAGAGTGCTAAAACCAAACCTGAGTGTGCTCTGATTATGCCTCATGACTGGCCAGCATCAGCTAGCTAGCTCAGGTCTCACTGCCTGTCTCAATGTTTCTTTAATAACAGAGAGCAGAAAGGAAAGTTTCCCTATTTGTTCCAGTTAGTCACTTCATCCAGCAGCTGGGAAACAAGGTAGGCATACTGGTACTTTCTGTTTACTTACCTTTGATTTTTGTTGCTCACTGATCTGAAGTGCTGAGTGGGGCGTTTTTTCAGGTAACTGTTTTCATCTGTTGATTTCTTGGGTTTTTTAGCTGAGATTTCTCATCACAGCTCTCTGTCTCCTAAGTTTTCTTTTATAGAGAGCTCTCTCCATTCAGGCAGGTGTGGTCACAGGCCGGCTCCCAGCTTTAACTTGTATAGTTTGTCCATTGCCAATTTTTCAGGCCATAGCTTTGTGAACGCTAGCTGCCGCCAGAATAGTCTTCGGTGTTTTGTAAATGAGAAAATTGCATCATTTAGCTTTAAAGTTATACTTTAAAGTTAGGTAAATCAGTAACATAGTTCGTGCGATGATTATAATTTAATTTATTTTGGTTTAGCCTAGGTTGACTAGGAATGAGTTTCAGTTCAGAGCAATAACCCATTCTTGTAAAGAGGAGCATCTCTGCTGGAGTTGACACCCAGCTGAGTAGATAAGTATAAAATCACAGCTTTAGTTAAACCAGTGCAATTCTTATATGTATATGAGAGGCCTTAGTCTTGTTCCCATCCATCTTTGACACTCATTAAAGCCCTTGCTGATTGGTAATATGACCTGAAATAGCAGTTCGGCTTGTCATTGTGGTAGCAAGTCAAAGTCCTATTTTATGAGTAGGACTTGGGTGTTCATTCTTGGACAGTGCATTAATGGGAAGACACTTTTTTTCCCTGGCTACCAGTGGTTATGTGTGTCTGGGGGCATCTGCAGGACAGAAGCCTTTAACATGTCCCCATGTGCTCCTTGAAGGAGTTTTTCCCCTTTAGCTTTCTCATATTACTTAGAAGAATGAGGAGAGGTTGAAAAGAGACCAAATATCAACACAGCAGTGGAAGAAATCTTGGTTTTCTAGTCACCAGCTAATTATGAATCCTCTCACTAAACCTCCCATTCAGAGCCTGCAGTTTAATTCCATAGGACTTACTACATCCTGAGCTTAATCAGTAAACTGTTATGCTGAGGAAAATGTTCCAAGCCCTTTCAGGAAAACTACATTTCTTTATGTCTTTCCAATCCACAGCACAGTTCCCCTGTAGCTCTTTCACACCTTCTTTTTATCTTTGGAACTGACCAGTTGCTTCCAATGGAAAGTAGATCAGCAGAAGTTTGCATAAGGGAAGATGTACCCTGTCTTTTTTTCAAACAGGCACTGAAAATTGGGCAAAACTGAAGCCTTATATGCCTGTAGCCCCTATTGAAAACTAACCGATTTAAAAGAAATCACATCAAAGTTCATTCTACTGTAATGATTCAGCAGAAGGAACTGGATCCATAACCGTGGTGTCCACTAGGAAGAAGTATGTAAGTCTCCAAAGAAGAGGTGGTTCACACCTTTTCCACGTTTTGAACTGCCAGTGCTTTGCAAGTCAGGAAATGTAGCTTTACCTCTTGCCGTAGTAGCAGCCTGTGTCTGAAGCTTTTTTTTTGTCATGAATGAGGAGAGTAATAGGAACGTGAATGTGTGCAAGGGGGGAACACCGGAAGGCATGTAGACAGTGACTGTACATACCACTGAGCCGTGCCTCACCCCAGAACCACCCCTTTGGTCCCATTATTTGAGTCAGCATGTTTCGATAGGAGCTGTTGTTTTGAAATCGTTCCTCTTGCTTTTTCTTCATCACCCCTAATTACTCACTCAAGGAATTTAATGCCGCCTGTAAAAGCATCAGAGCCATCAGCCTAACATCATCGCGCCACCACCACCGCTCCTGACTATCTCATTAACTTATATGGTCAAATCTCCAGCTGCCCTGGTTCCCTGCTGTAAAACAATCCCTCCTCTGTGAGAAGCTGTGGAATTTCCCTTATCGATGGTTCAAATGACTCCTGCTTGTAAACCTCTTACCGAGATGTTCCTTGATAGCGTTTCTGCTGCAGGCAGGGGGAGGGGATAGGAACGAGGGGTGGTCACTTCGGGCTGTCATTTCAATTCTCTTGGTTTACTGTGTCGCCCACACATCCCAGGAAAGTGCTGGTTCTTCTGCATCTTTAACTCAGCCTGTGGCTGCATTTCTAGGGTTGAAAGTGCCCCAGCCAAAAGCACGGTGCTGTAGTGACAGCGTGTGCAGGATCCATGTGTCAGCAGCCGGGTGAATCTCACCGTTTACACAAGATCCCTCCTCTTCCCTGAGAGGATTTGTCAAGCCTGGCTAGTTTTCACGCTGGCCATTTGGTCTTTTATCTCCTAGCCACACACCTGCTGTTCCTCCCATCTGGATTGTTGGGCCTTTGCATTTTTTCTCCTTAACCGCTGTTATCTTCTGGGTTTTCTAGGCTTCCCATCTTAAGCATTGATCTTAGACCTCAGTAAAGTGCTTTCAGGGAGAGAGCAGATCTCATTTAGGAACAGACTCGATCCGACTTATCTCTGTTGAACTATTCCAGGTAATCTCTCTGATCCTGTGTCGACAGAGATCTTGTCGTGGTGAGTAGCTTGAGGAACTATGTGATCTGGGAGGTACTGCTGGCCACAACTGAATGCTGAATGAGACCAGTGAAAGCTTTTTCTTTTTGCTGGTATGGAGTGCCCCACTATTGGCCTTAGGGCAACAAAGGGATTTTGTTATCATAATCCATCATGGAATTGCATATCAGGCACATGGCAGAAGGGCCATATGTGTGCACATGCTGAGGTGTTCATCCAGTTGCCTAAACCACCGCTGCTCTTTTAAAATCTTCTACCCAAGTGTCAGCCCCCAGGCAGATGCAGACAGTTTCCTAGCACAGCGGTCCTGCAATGCAGCAGCTCTAGGAAATCAGAGGCCCTTCCCAGGGAGCCTGGGGAAACTTGCTTTTTCTTCTCCTGTTGAATGAAGT
The DNA here is from genome assembly GCA_013400335.1 of Eurystomus gularis. Classification (NCBI taxonomy): domain Eukaryota; kingdom Metazoa; phylum Chordata; class Aves; order Coraciiformes; family Coraciidae; genus Eurystomus; species Eurystomus gularis. The sequence continues at coordinate 88,184 of VZZY01001833.1, forward strand.
TCCGTTTGCTATGGGAGCTGTGAAAGTTTTAATTGCTTTAATTTTTAATTTTTTTTTCTACCAAGCTGTCATTTGTAGAGAAACTGAGAGATGTAAGGACTTAAGGAGCTGCCTGTAGAAAACTAAATAGGTCATTTTAGCTGGGCTAAAAAATAACTCAAGCCTGAAGCCCACATACAGTGTAAAAGATGACACCCCAACCATGCTTGTTCATGATATCCACGAGTCCAAGTACAGATTTTCCTCTGAATCCAGCCTCATGTAAAACACTAAAAGGACGTTACAACACTAGAATTGCAGGGTGAGGACACGAGCACCGTTTGTGATGGGAAAGAAGAATTGCCTGGCGTGCTCCCAAATGAAGCTCTAAGCTTCTAGTATTCTCTCTCATTTTGACTGCCTTTAACCAGCTTTCCCTCTGGAAAATGCCAAACTCCTCTTCGGAGTATCCGATTTTTGCCAAGTCCAGGGGACAGAAGGTGAAGGTCTGACGTGGTACACAGACCTGTGTGTGTGCACGGCTGGAATATCCCTTCTCTAGCAAATCTTCTGGTACTTCGGGGCTCTCCCTCGTTTTGCACAAGGGAGCATTAATGTCATAAATCTTGTAGACATAACCCTGTTTTCTGAATCAAAGGGGCACCTCTTTTCATTTGCCCTGTAATCCCCACCCATTCTGCTGCTAGTGCTCAATTTGTTGGGAAATTCCGACATCTGATAAAGGCTGACAGGGTTGAGTCCCCACTCCTGTACTAATTGCCAATCGTTGCCCCCGAAGGGGTCTTTACAAAGGATGTAGAGAGTCACGCACTGGTACCATTTTAAAGCAAAAATTTCACTACGTAAGTACCACGTATATTCCTCAAATGACTCCAATGAAATGCAAAAGGGAAATTGTGTTATCAAGGCATCTGATAGTTAAAGGAAGCCTCTACTCAGCTCAACGCCCTCACTGACAGAGGGAACCAGAGAGGCCGCGGAAGGCTGTGGTTAACTAACACTGCCCCAGCGAAGCTGGCAGGCTGGGAGGGTCGGGCACGGGGCATCTTGGGGGCATCACACCTGGCAAGGCCAGCTCTGCTAACCCCTCTTGCCAGCGTGGTGAGGAAAAGGAGTGTCAGGGGGGGGTTTTTTAAACAAAATAATGTTTTTAATTGTTTTTTCCACATAAATGGAAGGAACCTTACGCAACAGCAGATCCTTCTGAACAAAATGGCTGTGTCCGCTGACTATTTTTAAGAAAAAAAAAGAACTGTTTCAAAACTTTTTAGTGTCAAAAGCATAAACACAGAAATCCTGACTTTTTCCAGTGTGTGTGGTGAGTGCTGTAACCCTGTCATCAGTATCTCTCCTGACTTTTTCAGGGGTGGTTTTTTCCTGTTTTGTTTTCTGCTTGTCGATATTGTCTGTGTGGTCCTAAGGCTGGGGCAGTTACCACCAATGTGTGTCTGTTGTCGGATTAAAAAAAAGATAGTAGTAGAACTGCAAAAGATGTGTTTTAAAAAAATATATAAAAATAAATTTCATCAAAAGGAATTCAAGTAGAGAAGCGACAAAGCCGTGACTCCTCCTCTCAGGATTGTATGGAAAAGGATTTGTGGGCTTATAATTATAACCAGTTGCCTTTCACAGGCTTTTGAGGTCCAAGGCAGCTTGGCCTCTTAGGAAATGTTACAAACCCGGTATAAATTCCTGCTTTCCCAGGTTTATGCTGTACACGTGTAATACTGTTTCATTCTGCCCGTTCCTGTATTTTGGAAATCAGTCTGCTGCAGTCGCGTCAAAGACTTGCACTGCTTAAAAGGAACAACGTGAAGCTAAACTAGCACGTAACATAAACAAAAAAATCCACGCAAATAACTTTACCTATGAGACTAGGCAAAGAATTTCATTAAATGAATGTATTTTTTGTATCTAACTTATCATATGCTGTTTGTCCCCGTTTTGCACTTGTAGTTCAGATCTTGAAAATGAAGTCGCTCAGTTTTGCTTCTCAGCAGATATTTCCACTTCACCTTCTCCATGCTTTGGTGGGTTTTTTTGTTTAAAGCATTCTTTTTCCATTTGGAACCTGGCAAAGAATAGATCTACCAGTCACGTGTACGCTTATTTGTTATACATGTGGTTATCTAAAAGCCAAATTTGAAGCCGAATTTTATGGGTAGGCATTGTTCCTTTAATCTACCCCATCTTCGCAGCTCTTTGTGGAGATGGCCTGTCCTCCCTGCCTGCCCAGGGGCAGCTGCGTGTGGCCCTTACTGGCACGTTTGTTACAGTACATCTAGGGAGGCTTCAGTGGCAGATGCCTTTATCTGTTCAGATGCTGAAGGAGGATGAATCAAACGGGACCATGAACAGGGGAATAATTTGTGCTAGCCCAACATGCTGCTCCAAGCCCACTAAAACAGTATAAATACGCCGTTTCCCTCCAAGTCAGTAAATGAGGAGAGCCACACACCAGGTTCACAAATCCTTTGTGGGGTTAAGAAAAAATCTGTGGCGTGCTCCATCCACTTCACAGACACGGATCCCTCATTTGCTTTGGAAGAGACGTGTTGCACTTTAGCAGAGGGGGAGATGGGCTTCGGGGATGGGATCTAGCGTACTTGAATTCCTTTTTGAAATAACAGCAGCGGGAGACATTGATGTCTGTGATGCAAGTGCGCACGCTGCCTTCAACTTGTATGTGTTTTATTGCTGGAGTCATGTTACTGACAGGATAATGAAATTGCAAAGAAAATGTGTTATATTCAACTTTGCCTTGATAATATAAACACTTTGTTCGGTTTTTTTTTTTCTTCTTTTTTTATTCACAGACTAAGTTCATCAGGAAATTATAAAATTATTTAAAAATTCTCTGCCGTGTCTTCATTTCGGTGAATTTCGGTGTGTCTTGCTCAGTGCCTTCTCCAGCGTGCCCAGGATCAGAGGGCAGGTAGGAGGCCAAAGCTGGGCTGAGTGGCTGTTCCCTGAGATCAGGCTTGAGGTCCCGTTTGTTGTCCGCTCGCGCCAGAGGAACAACCCTAGTGGGAGGCTGGGCTGCACCACATGCCTGGCAGCGCTCAAAGGCATAGCTGGGGCTGCCTACAAGAGGAAGGTGAGGGACGGTCAGTCCCAGGAGTGTCCTGGTTACACTGGGACCTCACAGGACAGGTAAGTGGAGATAGAGCAACTGGTTTACAGCCAGCTGTTTCCTTTGTCTCTCTCGTGCCTGTTTTCCAAGTACACGTGACTTAAACTTTGCTAACAAATGACAGAATCCCAGATGTGCATCCAGCGTTGAGTCAATGTCAGGATCACGTCTTGCTGAGTAACGTGCCTGGAAAGCTTTGCTGTGCAAAGGCCAGCGAGACTGTCCTACAGAGCGTGTTCCTGGTGAGACCCGGACACGGGTCCTGTCCCCACAGGAGCGGAGGAGAGTCACTGCTCTGTGATGCAAGATGAGACCGGCCCTCTGCAATACTGGAAAAAATGGGCTCTACCCGGTGTCTGCTCTCCAGCCACATTTTGAGGACATGGGAAATTGCCTGAGTAATGTCACTATAAAATCTAATTTTTCTGGCGTCTTTAACTGTTGTAAAGAGAATAGCATTGCAACACTGGGTCCCACTGGTAGAACAATGTCCATGTTAAACATACTCCACCAAATTCTCTGCAGCTATCCTGAAGCCCTGGCAGAACAGACCTCCCCAAGTCAGGACACTTTCTAGCCAACTTCTCTCTCAAAGCCACTTTGTTTTATTTCTCCTTTTGTCTATCTGTGCGGCCAGTTTTTCTCTGGGGTTTCTTGCTGGCCTTGTCCCTTCTGCTTTCTGTAGATTTATCATTTCAGGGGGCTCCTAAGATCCTGACTTGCTGTCCATACGAGTGACTTCATGCATGACAAGAACAGGCATCCTGATCTCAGTGCCTGGATGTTCCCCTCCTCTGCTAATTGGGTTTCAATCACTTGGGCTTCAATCAGGCATGTAAAGCAGCGTGTGGAAAAAGGATACATGGGGATTAAGGGTCTCGGGAGCTTAGAAAGGAAGAGTCCATCAGCCTTTTGGTTCCCAGTCTGTTTTATGTTCACTTGAGCGTCTTTGGCTGAGAAGGGGTGTCGTGATTCCCGTCAGGCCAGGGCGTGCCTGGCTTTTGCAGCGCCGTCCAGATCAGCTGAATGAAACCACATGCCACATAAATTGAAGCAATTACTGTACAATGGGGTATATGTCGGTCTGAAAGTGGCACAGCTGCCATTTCTGAATGGCTCATCCTTTTGAAAGAGGAGGCCAAGTGAAAGGCAAGGGTCGCAGCCACCACCAGCAGAAGAGCGCATCTGCAGAGAGAGCGGCACATCTGCAGCGCCGAGCTGAGCCGGGCCAAGCTGCCGCAGCCCACGCCGGCTCTGGCTGCTTGGTGTGTGCACCACCGTATCCCCGCAGGCTGACTCATACTTTGGATGGCCCATAACAATAACACTCTTCGTGCTACAAAGCGAAGATGCCAAATCCCTTTTGCACGTTATCAGGTTACAGTTTATGCATTGTGCAGCAAGACACAAGAAGGCGTCTGAATAAAATTGTCCGTGTCGACTGCCACTACTGTGACATGGAACAGGCAAGGCAGCAGTGGAAACAGCAGATGGTCAGCCCCGGGATCAAACATGCGCAAATTCAAAATGTTTTCCTTTGCCTGTATTGCAAAGATAGGTTCACAGGGGTGTGCAGAGCCCCTGTGTTACCCAGGCTCCTGATTAAACACGGGTCTTCTGCAGTGTTCGAGTCAGGATGACTTTGTAAAACCTGCTTTTCTAAGTTACACGAGTCGGAGACACTGCTGAAACCATATCAGCGATCCACCGGGAAGAGCAACGTATTTAGGATCTCCTATTTCCGGCAAGATCTGCTGCGCTTGTGCTGCACAGATGCCTTCTGCTTATGTGGACTGAAGCTATAGGGATGCATCAGCTGTGCCTTGCAGGATTACACAAAACAGTAGTTGCAGCTCAATTGCCTGCACTAATGAAGTGATCTGCATATGATCAATGACCTTTAGACCGGGACTTTAAAATATCAAGTAGCCACTCTTCTCACTGGGCTTCAGGAAGTTTGGAAATCTTGGGCCAATGGCCAAGGTACTCTGTATTTAAGAACTCTCAAACTCAAGAAAGGGCACATGCCCTGCAAAACTAAATGTATTTTAGCTCTATATAATAAAATTAATTGCAAACTTGTGTGTGTGTGTGTGCTCATCAAGCAAATGGAGCCATACGCCTTGTGTTGGTAGACTTTATTTGTGCATATACCGATGATGTGTTATAAAACCTAAGTGGACTGGCTGGGACCTGGCTGGGTGTATCCATGGGGTTACAGGAAGTGATTCTCTGGGTATGGGCTTTAAATATGGCTGATTTTAAGTACGTGATCCATAGCTTTTCCCAGTGGTTACACTTGCAAACATTAAAACTGTTCTAGATGGATGATTAAGAAGTTAAATATTTAGGCCCAGGTTCTGCTGCCTGTTTGTGTGAAGGTGTCACTTACTCCAGCAGGAATTCAGCTCCAGGAGCGTCTATGGACCCAAACCTTGTGACAAGGCAAGTTAAAAAACATTTGGTTTCTTTATGTATTGGGGGAAAGGATGGGTTGCTGCTGTCGCTCGAAACCCCTCCTAGAAGGATTTTTGTTGAGCTTGAGTAAACCCTTCATTTTCTGTAAGGGTGCACCATTTGGGGGAACCACAAGTCTTGGAATGTATATGAACGCTCTTAAACTCTCTTATATAATGCACAGAAACTGTTTTTAGCTTTAAACAGTATATCATCTTGTAGCCCAATATACTGAAGTGCACGTATGCATGTATCTCTATGTGTCTGTGCCAATCTGTGTGATAGTATATAAATATATGCAGCTGCACACTGAAACCCATGTTTCAAGAATACTAGGTTTGCAAAGCCAAAGGTCTGGAAATTAGAAAATCTACATGACTTCATGCCTATAAGGTCCATGATGTAATTTTCGGTGATTACATAACTATTTTTTTGCCAGACCTTTCCTTCGTTAAGTGTGCAGAATGAACTGATTTCTTCAAATCAGTAATTGCATCAACCCCAGCATTGCTGCCATCCATGCTTCTACCAAGACCATCAGTTCTGTTGCAAGCCTCTCATTACTTTGATTCTGCAAATTGGCCCTCACATTAGTGACCACTTAGATATCAAGAAGGCTGCTCCTCTAAAGAAGGAATTGCCTCAAAGTCCTTTCATATTTTTCAAGAGACACGAGCTCATATCTGCTCTAACATGACTCTAAAATGAACCAAATCCTCACATTTGGGATGACCCAAGACTTCAAACCCCACAGCCCCCAAGTGCCTAGAGCAGGGAATTTGGTCTAGCACAGCGTACGCATACATCATCCACATCCAGAGCTAAATTTGGGTTCATGACATGACATGTTGGGTTCGGGTTCATGACAGCAGCTGTGCTCCCTGGGCACACCGGCACTTCCGCATGAGATGCATCTTTGAACTTTTAATTGCCCCCTCTTACAGATCTGATTTGACATTAAAGTGGAAGCAGCGATGTGCTTCCTCTGTTCTTCTTTACTGTCCACAAAACACATTGCTTTTCTCAGACAAGCCATTTGTGGCAGCAGCACCAGTGTCCCGCAAGGTCCCGTGTAAAATTTTTGAGACTCTGACAGCTAGAGTGACTGACATATCCCAGAATGGGCACGTGGTTGCATACATTTGCAGACTGCATTTGCTAAAAACTGCAAGATGCTATGTCAGGTACTTCGTGACCCGGAGGACACGTGAAATGCATGCGCACGGGATTTAAAGGCTGACTGCAAAGTGCAGAAGGAGGTAAGTGTGACCTCAGCATCTCTGGTTTTGATCCCCATGTGACGTTAATCAGCAGTTCATGCCATTCTTCTGTGAATTAATTAATTTAGCATCAAGAGTTACTATGAGTATTTTGGTGGTGGTAGTCATAAAAGTTTGAGAAAGCAAAGGGTGCAACTATTAAGCATACGTGGAACTATAGCCGCTTTTGCTGATGTCCTTCATTGCTGTAAAGTAGCCTATTTTGGCTTCAGGTGTGTTTTCCCAAGCCAAGTGGTAACTATAAAGTTGTCTTCAGAGGGAGCCAGGGCTCAGCAGCAGCCAAGGCAGGAGCAGCTGGGGGGTCCATAGGCCCGTGACACCCAACAGAGACAAGGAAAGTCAGCTGTTTGTAGGGAAGGCACTTTATGGATGCTCTTACCATGGAGAAGATCAAACGTGTAAGTACAATAAAGCCATCACTTCACCCGGTCCAGGCAGCCTACAACCTGAGCGTTATCAGCTGTTGCTTGATAGTAAATGTTAAACCCTCTCAGAGACGCTTTCAGCCAAAGCAGAAAACACCGTGATTTTTACTAGACACTGTAAAAACTGCCCTTATTTTTCCTCCTAGGAAACGTGGCTTTGTGTTAGGTTACTGTGGGTGGGGATCGACATGAAGTTCTGGCCAAAGAGAGCAGTTGGTGGCTGCCTTTGCCTGTGCTGCAAAAAGCGTACCCAGCACAGGCTGGGCTTGTTAAAGGCTGGTGTTCCATAGAAGATGAGAGTTAGATTGCTTGGTTCTTCTTCTGCAGTACCAGGAACTGGTGTCTTTATTGCTGATTTCTCACCTGATCTGATTCAGAGAGTAAAAAACAGTAGTACCAAGTGGCTGCTTCTGTATAATTGTGTCACTGCTGAGGAGTGGGGGACTAATCTCTTATGCATAATAATCCAGCAGAATGATGCTTGTACAAGATACCCTCTTCTCCCCCTCTTTTTTTATTTAAAAACCACATTTTTTAGCATAATGCAGCTGAAGCGGTAACAAAGATGTTAATGGGTTCATGCAGAGCTTGGCTCTGTTCCCAAGATGTCCTCTTCACTGCGCCTGGTGTGACTGGTGAATACTCTCATTTTTACAGGCTCCTGGGGCTCCAGAGATGTAAAATGAACCAGGATAAGTGAGAATTCACGCTGGCATCTTGATTTTCTGCATAAGAGGAGGCCCTACAGCAGAAGTTTGTATGGAAAAACAGGAATCTCCGCTGAGGATGATATATGACCGTGGCAAGGTCTTTCTGCTACTCAGCAAGGAAGGAGAGGGCAGTGGTAGCTGGCAGCTGCTGTTTCAGCTGACATACTTGTCTTAGATTTGCGCTGGGCTAAAAGCATGCACGCTGCCAGTCGCTGAAGCTCAGTTAACTTGCAGAAATGTGTTAAGCTCGATGGCTTGCACTGTCTCTCTAGATGACAAACTACCAAACGCTCTAAGGCCGTAGCGCCCTATTTTTCAGTACTGTCAAGTCTCTGTGTTTCTCAGAAAGCAGCACTCATTTTTGTTATCTCATTTTTTTAATTCAGAAGTGTTAAACACAAGGGGTTTGCTGGTTACTTTGGATGGCCTGCAAAGTTATCCAACAGGCGTGACAAACACAGGAACCCCTGCCCCAGAGCACACGGTGCTGCTGGTCCTTCAAGAGGAGATGGTACAAGCAAAGGTGCTCAATCCACTTTGGCTTCTGCACACTCCTTTGTGACTGTTTGTAATACAATACTGTAAGATCCCTATTTTTCCTGCCCCAGTGATATGAGAAATGTGAAACTGCCTTGAGCACAGATAAAAGAATCTTTCCCCTTGTGTGTCTAGGCCAACATTCAAAATCCTCCATCATCGCCTTGATGTTGCACACTACAAACTGTGCTTCCTACCAGTACCCTCTGAAGGCTCCTTCCCTGTTAGTTTGGCAGCAACACGATACCTTGAATCCAGAATGGATCACTCACTAGACCCAGGGCAGGAAAGGTACAACAGCCTGGAGGAACCCTGAGGAGATGACAGAACCTGGATTCGTCAGCAAAATATAACACAAGTTGTCAGCTTTCATCAGGAATTTATGTCTACAGCCATCCTGGGATGGCAGGGAGGGACTAATGTCTTCAAACACCCCCTCTCTTTAGCCCAAGGAGAGTGGACCCAAGTCTCATGGACCCGAGGAGGGGTTTGGCCCCTCACCCAGACCATGAGCCCAGTGTGCCAGGGAGAGGCAGCAGCTGCTGGCTTCACACCAAGCTGCAGGAACTAGCACTTTGCCAAACAGTGAATGCTGGAGATGTAGCACACCTAATGCAGTCCTTACAATCTCCCTCCAGTAGCCCGGGTTAGGCACAATGACTTCAAGGTGACAGTGGAAGGCTGCTTCACGCCCTTATGGTTAGAGGCTTTAATTTGATCTCTTTGTTAATGAAGTGATGACTGGTTTTTTTAAGAGCAGTAACACATTTATGTTCATCTGTCAGAAGAGTAGATCAAAGCTATCTATAGAGCTGCAGACAAATATCACCACAGATGACCCAGAGGCTTCCTTTGTGTGAAGCGACAGACTGGAGCATGACTTCATTGGAAAACCAGTCTTAGATCCATACAGCAAAGTCACCCAGCCTAACGCTGACCCAGAGCGTTCCTCTGTGCTTGCTTACAGCTGAGTAGTGACAGGAGTTAGAGATGATGACGCCAACTTTCCCTGTTTTTGTTTTTCTGGTAAGAGACCTTATTCAGCACAACAGTATCGCTTATGCTCATCGTTAATGTGTGCAATCTTAAGATGATATCTCGGCAAGTTCAGACGTGATGGAGGCCTTTGGGTTGTGTCGCTGCGGAGTGTGTTGCAGCCCGGCACTGTGCAGTGAGAGTGTCATGGATCATTTGGGAACCTCTGTGGATATGTAAGGAGTCAGTGCCATAGCAATCACTTCATGCCCAGCTTGGAGCCAAACCTGACCAGATCCCTGTCATCGGACTGTCCTGAAGCACATCCTCATCGTAGCACTGCCACCATTAACTACTAACACCTTCTCAACAAGGAAGAGCCAAGGAAATGTATTAGAGAGAGAAAAAGAAAATTAACCAAAGGTGATGTCAAAGGCCAGCTCCCCCCTTGCCTGCGGTAGATCTCTGCCTGCTCGTACCAGCTGCAGTTCAGGCCTCTAAAAGGACTACCGATGCCTAGAGGTTCCTGTTACTTACTGACAATGAATGATGTGGTCACCCCTAAAGCCCAATTTTAAATACTCGTTAAGGATCAAGAGAGGCAGATCTGGGCCCTTTGCACCACACAAAAGCTCGTTCACTCTCTGTGCACAACGTTATTCGTGCTACTATAAAAGGGATTATATACAGCCCATATCTTGAAGGATGTTGAACACAACGCTACAATCTTCCGTGATGTTTGATTCTTCCAAACACAACCCATGAAGCCCTGCAATGAAAAGAGGGTCCTCATGTGCATTTACAAAGAAAAGAATTCCAGCTCCCATTGCTGGAGGGGAATGAAGAAAAATGTAGCTTCAGTGAACGCTACAGGCTCGGAAACAAGAATCAAATCCACCAAAAATAAATGCCTCCCTGAGTAAAAAGCAAGGTCTTACACATGTGGACAAATGTGTTTTGGGGCATGAATCATGGTGTCTTCGGGTTTGGTTTTTTTTTTTGCTTGGGTTTTTTGGGTAGTTTTTCTTTGTTTTTTTCACAGGTGTGTCTAATTACAGTTCCCAGGATGTGTTGAAGCATTTTGTAATTTGGCTTAACTTCAGATGCCACAGCTGATGTTAGCAGGTAAGTGCTCTGCACATCCTGGAAAATCAGTGTCTCAGGCTGAAAGTTCTTAAGGATGTTGACCACAGAAACACGGAACACATACACAATTACACATAGATTATATGGGAGAACTCTTATGTTTTTAATTTTACCTTTGCAAGAGTACATGACAGCAATCTGAACTAGACCTCATGGATTGTATGTCTTTAGCTTGTCCGTGAAAATACATGCAAATGCACACTTTTGTCATGAACAAGCCCTTGAAATGTGTCAGAGGTTGCTTGTTTCATGGGAGCATCTGTATCCACGTGCATCCCTCTGGTTGCCGAGCACCAAGCCCATATTCAACAGAACATCTGAGTGCCTGAGAGGAAACCATCTATTGCCGCGTTGTTTCTTCCCTCTTCATATCTTGTGACTACACTGGTGCTTCAGTTGTTATAGTTTCCTTGTCTGCCTACTTTGCGTGACTTGTGTAAGCCCATATATTACCCACGCTATATTTATTTGTTTAGAAGACACAGTGCCTAAGGATTGTATTTATGTTCCCTTCAGCTTGCACTGTGAAGGTGAGACTGTTAAGCAAAGGCATTTGTCATCAAAGGACACTTTGGAGCCTACAAAACACGATGGTTTTCATAAAAGGGCTTTATTGTCAACATTCTGGTTTGCAGAAGGACTTGTGAGTGGCACAGCCAGGAGCTGCAGAGCCCATTCTAAGCCTCGCTTACACTCTTCAGTTTCTCCCTGGGCTTTGTGGGACCCAGAAATAAGAGCAGGAAATGCGCTGTGGTTTCACTAGCTGTAAATAGTGACAGTCCCTAGGCTGTGTGAGATCCATCCCAGGGCACTGTCTGCCTCTGGGCAGCAGCACCAGCAATCACATGCCTGGGGAATGTACATAATATTATACATCTTTCCCCTCCCCGTGCACTGCCCTAAGCCTCCCTCTGCAGCCCAGCCATCCCAGCAGCTCTGTCCCACCCTCCCGTTCTGCACAGTGATGTTCCCGACCCCATCCGGCCTCTTGCCCACTGTCCCGACTCCCTGGTGGCAGGGTGACACTGGTCGCACCCTCTTGGTGTGGTGTCTCAGCACATTTCATTCCCTTCCCTTGCGACCTGCCAGGTTACGGAGCGTGTGCTGCCCGCCCCAGAAGCCAGCTGCGTCACCTGCGTGCCCCTGGGGCCACTCGAGCAGGGCGTCGGGCTGGCCCCACAGACGGGAGTGCCCAAACCAGTGGTGACACAGAGAGTGAACGAGCTTTTGTGTGGTGCAAAGGGCCCAGATCTGCCTCTCTTGACCCTTAATGAGTATTTAAAACTAGGCTTTAGGGGTGATGAGGGATTCTGCCCCCCGTGCCCACCCTCAGCAGTGCCTGCAGGGTCAGGCAGGGGAGAGGGCACTCCACTCTGTTAGCCCAAACTCTGCCTCTCCCCATCGGCATGAGCCCACCCATCTGCGCAGTCCACAGGAGAGCTGGACGTAACATGTGAATTGTGCTTGTTTCCTCCTTTAGCTGAAGTTGCTCTGTGGTATTAATCCCAGTGATTATCAGGAGAATAATCCCCTTTCACCTCATCAGTGTCCGATCCAGCCAGAGGCCTGTCTTGCTTTCGAAGAAATTACAGAAGAACACGTGAGCAAGTGAAGAAAGCAATTACAAAGGGAGATGACCAGAAAGGAGGGGGAAGGAAAAGGAAGAGGAAGGGGGGAAGGGAGGAAAGGAGGGGGGGAAGGGAAGAAGGGAAGGATGGAAGGAGGGAGGGAAGGAAGGAGGGAAGGAAGGGAGGAACGAGGAAGGGAGGAGGGAAGTAGGGGAGGGAGAGAGGGAGGAAGGAAGGGAGGAAGGGGTGAAGGGAGGAAAAAGTAAGAAAAAAAAAGGAAGAAAGACATTACATGGAGAAATCAGGGAGCATGTTGTGGAGCAAGGTAAACCCTTAGCACTGGCCAGGATTTCCCTGGTGCCATCCTGGGGAAGGAGCTGTGCTGCCATGAGAAGCAGCACTGTGTGGAGGGGCACACATCCCCTCCTGCTCCAGCTGCACACCCTGAGCAGCCGTGGACCGCAGGAGCGGGTGATGCTGGAGCTCATCTGTCTCTGACAGATCCTAGTTAGAGCCTCATGTGCACTTTCCCCGAAACCACCCATGGATGCTCAGCTGTTCAGGGACATCTTCTTGCCAGATTTGTGGGACTTCTGCATCACTCCACTAATCTGGAGGGAGGGGGCTGGCGGGGCAACTGCTCCCTCCGGACTGTGTGGAGCAGGAATTTGAGTTTCATTGTTCCCTGACGATCAGGCATGGGGGTTAGCCCTCTGCCACAGCACCTGGGGTGAACAGCCCCAGCACTGTGGTCTCAGTGCCCACATGTCCCAGCCCGGCTGTGCCCTGGGGTTGCTTCTGCCCTTGCAAGATCTCTGCTTGCAAGTGGGCAGGGGTGTGCTGTCACCTCCCGTGCAGCCCAGCCTGCACACACGCATGTGCACCCTTGCGCTGCGGCCGCTGGTGAAGCCCATCGCATGGTTGCTATCACAGACCGTATTTAATTACGCTGTGGAGCTCATTACCACAGGAAGCAGCTGAAGCCAAGAATTAAGTAAGATTTTAGAATGGGATTGGCCATTCGAACAGACAATAAGAATATCCAGGGTTGTCATAATTCATGCCGATAAAAATTTTGGAAAGGATGTACAACTCTTCACCTTGGGGTTTAAGCCAAGTAGAAGAGACCAAGAAACTTGGTCTGAGAGGAGGGGAGTTGGGGGGGCAGATTACCTCACTGTCTGGCTATGGCCATGACCCTGTGCCTCCCCGAACCACGTACCCAAGGTCCTTAGCAGTGGCAGGGCACAGGGCTTGGTGCCCCAGACTGGCCCTGGGGTCATTTCCTGTCCCCCTTGTCTGGCAATGCCACGGGGTCAGGTGACACCTATGGGTCCATGGGAGGGAGGGATGGAGAAGCTCTTCACAGTTCCATGGGACAAAACCTAACAGCGTCCTGGTCCAAACCCACAGCCATCATGGGGACATGGGGCAGCTACCGCTACACCAGCCTGCAGTCAGAACCAACTTTGTGTTGAACCTGAGCCAAAAGTGAGAGCTGGTGAGACTTGGGTGGGAGGCTGGTCCTGCCCTAGTCACGTGAGCCAGGGCTCCTCGCTGGGGGCCACCAAGGAGGGCAGTTACACTTTAACTCGGTGAGCCCACAGAGCCCACTCTCGGCCGTGCCTGTCTAATGATTAAAGTGCTAAACAAGGAGGCATGAACTCTTCATGCTCTCCCGAGTCTTGCTACTGAGTTACGTGGAGCCAGGCAAGTCAGGACTTCACCCCACCGCAGCTGCCAGGTCTGTCTGGTTACTGCCACATCCTTTAAATCCTTATGTCTGCACAAGGATCTCTCCTTATTTGATTTCTTGGTATTCCAAACTTAGTAAATGTCTCAGTTCATTCCTTTTTTCAAGGATCGAGAAGGAAGAGAAAGGAATCGCAAGGAGGAGGGATGCAGCCATAGGAGATCTGCTGTAGGAGAGCCATACCCTGATCTGCCTTCCACCCTGTGGAGCTGGACATTCAGAAATGCAGCTCCAGACACTGAATCCCTTGTGGGCACCTGACAGGCTTCCCAGAGCTGCACTTTGGAGGACCAGGAGGGCAGGGGCAAACCAAAAATAGTATTTGTAGCCACTGAACACGAAGAGGAGGCCTGCCATCTGGCAGGGTGGCACACGGCAGCCAGCATTGCGGGCCATCTCCATCTGAGCTCCAGCGCAGCCTCTCAGCCAGCAGCACCATCCAGATGGGGGAATCACTCCCAGAGACCCTACTAGTTCATCACCAAGGTGAGGAAAAGCAAACACACATCATACAGTTGCTGCATTGCTTTTTTGTGCCCTGTGTTGGAGGAGGTGAAGTGCATGCTTGGAGATGTCTGCCTCCAAAGGCAGCAAATTCTGCCCATCTCATGGAGCCACTGTCTCGTTCCTGCCTCTTCTCAGCAGGGTGTCCCTGAATTCAGAATGGATTTTACTTGGTGATGTCAGGCCAGATGAATCCTGGTTTAATTGCCCGTGGGTGAAATCGTGGTTCGATGGTTAATGTTATACTTGGGGCTGGGAAAACTACTGCAAGATCACAGCAATTAGGGCTGGAAATGATTCAAGTCATCTAATTTATTTCCTTTCTCCCCCCTCATTGTCTCTCCCGGGGATGGGGGCAGTAAGGTTCCCAACAATATGTCTCCCTGTGTGTTGTCCAGTCCTGTCTCCCTGACTCAAGGAGTGGAGCATCCACGTGTCCCCGGGGAGACGATTCCACTGCTTAAAAGACGTCAGCATTAGAAAATGTTTTAGAAGTTTATCCTATATTTCCTTTTGTGGAGCGCCACAAATTCTCAGGTCATGAGTTTTACGCCTCAAGGAAACTGGCTGCTTCCCACGAGGGCAGTGGCTGGGACTAAGGTGGTGGTTTTCTTCAGTGTTTGTAGGGGCAGGTAGAGAACATGGGGGGTGGGTCAATGAAGGTTTTCACACCTGTGAGGCAGTTCAGGCAGGTAACTCATCTGGAAGGAGCCCTCCTTTGGCAGGAGCTCAAGATTTTTTTTGGTTTTTTTCCATTTCCAGATTTTTATTCCATTAATTCCACCTTGACTCATAAAAATCTCACCGCTGGAAGCATGTCCAGTTCCTCACAACAAATTCACTCCCTTTGACTTACTCCTACTACTGCAACTAATCCCACCACAGGAGTGTGGGGTGAGTGGTAATTAAAGGACAAAGAAGGTCCCTACCAATGAAAGAAGTGTAGTGAGTACCCCTTGAAAGCTATCGCAGAATAGGCATCAACGCAGTCTTGGCTCTGCCTTGCATGCAGAGACGACACGGACTATCTGACTAGGGCGAAGCTTATTGTGCTGATGCGACAGGGATGGAAGAACCCTCCCAAGAGATCAGAGCTTATGAACACCACAGAAATGCCAGACTGGGCCTACAACTACATTAAGAAACATTGGAGCCACATGGCTGACTTTCTAGTGATAAGGTCTCCTGCTTTGGAATATATTCTGCATGGTCATGCCATTAACTGAGAGGGACTTACGTTCCTTATACATTTTAAATCACTTCTCTCCTCTGCCAGGTGAGCTATTTCCACATCTCAAACAGTTTGAGTAGTTCCCCACCCTCTTGGCAGAGGCTGGCCAGGTGAGAGACTCAACATCCATTACTATAGTAGAAGAGAAAGAGGAGCGTGAGGGCGAGTGAAGCCATAGGAATGTTTTGGCAAGAAGAGAAGTAAAACAGCTTGTGTTGTCCATGGGTTAAGCTACTTTTTGCAACTGATCAGATGTAACAATCTTCCCTGACTGTGCTATGACTTTTTCTCTCACCATTATTGGTCACATCCGAGACTCTGGTCATCGAGTAAAGTCCACACCCTGCCCTGTTCCAGGTATGGACACTGCTCATTATTAAATCAGTGAGGTTTAACCATATCAGGACTTCTTGTAAAGGACATCTGGATGACATCTCTGGCATCTGAGACTAGAGAGGAGCCCCTCCTACTGGCAGCTGGTGCCGCTGGTACCTAGTGAGGCTCACCCCTGACCAGATACAAGTGCCCTTTCCTTGCCCATCCTCCTCTGTAGATGGAGGAATAGCTTCAGTGGACAAAAACTATAGTATGATATTCACTGGGTGGTGTTTTGGTGAAGGATAAAGCAAACGTGCAAGGGAATCTAGAAGCAAAGAAACAACCAACTTTTCTTCTTCCAGGAGAATAACATCAAAGACATTTCAGCAGAGAGGACAAAGTGAGGTAAAGCAATAGGTGGTCTCCTGTCTTCACCCACCCACACAAGCACCATGACCAACTCATTTTGTGTTTTTTGTCCTCAGCGCTGGCAGGTGTGCCAACTCTTACCCCTTGTGAGACACGCACCCTCCCAGATGGGACATGCACCTCGTTACTGCTAGCTGAGGACTTCTTGCCTCTTCTCCAGCCCTTCAAGCAGTCGGTCAGGGGGGCCCACTCGCACTCAGCTTCCAAAGTACGCATCCCCAGCTGTCCCTCCTGCACTTCCTGGCACCCAGCACCACCATGGGACTGACATGGGCCTATAGCCCTCCTGACAGCTCTTCTTGTCCCACCAAAATAGGATTGGAGACATCAAGGAAGGATTCAAGACGCAGAAAGTCCCATCTTCCTCAAGGACTACACTAAAGCCAGCATAGTCTTTCAACAACCTGGCATCTTTCTTTAATAATCCACACAGCTCGTAGCTGGAGGTTTTAAAGAGCACGTGTATCCAGTCCTGCCCATCCACCTCTGCTATTGGTCCTACAGTGGCTCTGCCCTCCCCTTCTGCCACCTCTAACCCTGATGTGAGATACCATCTCAGGGTGTGAAGCAGCACCAGCCCCAGGAGGATTCCCATGAGGACGGATGAAGATCCCTGGCCTGCTGACCTGTTGTGGCCAGCTGTTGCTTGTAGCACCAAAAGTGGGAAAGCATCTTACTCAAGAGGCCAAGCAATTTGTTGCCAAGCCTCAGTTCTGAGGCGCTCCCCTTCACACCTCCAGGTCCCCAAGAGGAGCCCCTGCTGTTTGCTAGGTCCCCACAGAGCGCCCTGCCCCTGCCCTCCGTGGCCTTCACGTGCAAGTTTGACAGATGAGCAGGGAACAACAGCCCATATGGTGAACTGGCTTTACCTCAGAGCAAAAAAGCTGGCACCTAAAATTTCCTGCAGCCAGCTGCAATTTCAAGACTGCCTTTGCCCTCTAATTAGCTGGTATTTGCTGTACCAACTATTATCTTTCTAGTTACATAGTGCCGAGGACAATGGCTCCTTATTTCCTACCACAAACGCCGGGTTCCTATCTACCTCCAGCTGTACCTCCTCTCTCTCCTACTCCCATTAAAACAAAGTATCGTTAATGACTACACTGATGGGAAACACTGCAACAGTTGGCCATAAATTAAGACACTCGGAGCCTTCAATTATTTTCCCTGTGTAGCCTGTATTCAAACACTGACCCGCTCCTCTAAATGCCCACATGAGTGTTTCCACTCTGAGCCTGCACGGACGCTCAGAGCTGTTTGAAACCAGGCCCTTGCGTGGTAGGGGAGTGAGCCGCAAGCTGCACTGAGTCCCAACCCTGTACAAACTGAAGGAATTCCGGGGGGGGCAAACACCTCCTCAGTGGAATTCCCTTCGGATACTGATCCGTGCGGGGCCCTGCACGTGCAGTGAGGCGCTCCTCGCTCTGTGCAAGGCTCTGCAGCTCCCACCGAGCGGAGATTCGGGATGCCCGCTGCTCTGGGGCCCGGAGATGGGGATCCCAACACCGCCAGCGTAAATCCTGGCTTCGCTGGCTCCAAGCTCGGAGGCCGGGCATGTCAACCCTGCCTGGGCGCGTTGAGGAGCCCCACGGTCCCCAGGGCCAAGCACCGCTCTCAGTTACACCAACATAAACTTGCCGTGATCCTGTTAATGCCTGTGCAGCTACTCCCTGCTCCAGGCAGGAAAAGCGAGAACAGGACCTGGCCGTGCATCAGTGAAGTTTTATTGGGGGGCGGGGGGAGGCGGGGGAGAGCCCCCGCTGTGGTTCCTGGTGCTGCAGGCAGGGGATGAGGGATGGCTGTGCCTCTTGAGAGCCAGCCCCACCAAGAGCTTCGTGCCAGCTCCGCGCTGCCGCCTCTGCCAGCCCCTGCAGAACCCCCCACGTTCCGCCCCCCTCGCACCTTCCCCGCCGTGCCCCCCTCGCCCGCTCGGGGAGCGATGCCCAAAAATCCCGGCTCGGATGCAGCAGCGGGTCACCAGGTCACGGCCCCTCCCCTGCCCGGGTCCCAGAACCCCGCTGCCCGCTCCGCAGCGCTTCTGGCTTCCAGCACGCTGGCCCCCGGGCCCGGGG
>VZZY01001833.1:107758-144589 GCA_013400335.1 Eurystomus gularis
CGCGACACGGGGCGGCGGAGGGACGACCGGAGCAGGGGGCTGGGGCGGGTTGCGGGGTGGCCCCGGGGTGGCCTTGGCGGTGTCACTGCGGTGGGAGAGACCTGCTGTGGCAGGAGGGCCGCAGCCGGGGCGTGAGGGGCCGTGCTCTGGCATGGGGGATGTTGCCAGGGATGCTCCTCTGGGGTGGCAGACGGTGTGCTGGTCAGACAGATGTTCCTCGGCCGTGACAAGACAAGAGTTTGGCGAACACAGATGTTACTGTGGTAAGATGGACGCTACTTTCGGATGAGGGCCCTGAGCGTGAGCGCAGCGGCTTTCCCAAGGGCGCCCAAGCCCCTGGGCCACGCTGGCCTTCTCACCTCCGGTGTAGCAGCATGTGCCCTCATGGGCCATGGCATGTGGGGTGGGAGAAGGTTCTGTGCGCGTGGCAGCGCGGATGAGCAGCAGCAGTGTGCCCGGTCTCACCGCAGCAGGGCACGACCAGCCCGGTTATGTCCGTAACAAACACGTTGTTTTATGAAACTTGGTTGTTTCTTTTTTTTTTCTGGGAATTGTGGTGCAATACTTCCCTTAGCGGCATGGGTAAAATAACTTCCCCAAACATATTTTTGTGTGCGGTGACGCACTTTGTTGGGGCATTTTTTTCGTGCTTTTCCTCTGCCACCAGATGAGCTTCCCGGTCGGTCTCTCTATCCAACTTTTACCTGCCTCTTAATGCTTTAGTGCCTGCACTCCAGTGCGTGATCATCATCACCCTTGTTCTGTTGCCTGCACCCACGTGTTCACCTCCGGATTTACTTTTTCTGTGATGGAGCTGCTTCTCACACGTGCACCAGCATTTTGTGTTCTGGCTTCATTTTTCTTCATAGCCAAAAGCTTGGGTGCGTGCACATCACATTCCTTGTATGCACCTGTGCGTTCGTGATAGAATCTGCTCTACCACATTTCACCTGCACGTGCAGACTGACTTTTGCACTGATGCCTTCTCATCTGCCTGCATGTTGAGGGCTCTTTGCTGTTGCCCTTTATTTGGGCTTTTTGAGTCCGCACAGCCTCAGGCACACGTGTATAATGGGCACGAGGTGTCTCCTTCCTTTACGCTCATCTTCATCCATCCGTCCCTTCAGAGCCTGTCTGGTACATGCATATCTCTAACATCTCCCCCATGTCCCCCTGCAGATGGGAGGTCTGCGGGGGGACACCAGCACACAGACATAAGCCCATCCCTGCCCTTCCTTCCCACATTTGCCACTGGGCATTGACACATGAGCTGAAGCAACCGCTTTTTCTGGTGGTGGCAGGTTTAACCTGTGGGTACCTGTCTTCTATCACATGCACACTTACTGTTGTAAATGCAGAACCAAGTTTGGCGCACGCTCGTTTTCCCAAAATAGAAAGAAATGGGCTTTCTCAAAGTTGGCACGAGAGACAGACTCCTCTTAAACCGGTGTCCTGTGCATGGACACCTGGGTTTATCCAAGGTGAAGGCTGGGCACTGCAGGAATTCAGATGGAATTTTTTTACCCCCAAACATCCAACGTATGGGATAAATTTCCGCGTGTGGCCGTGAAGCTAGCCCAAGTACTCTTTTTTTTTTTTTTTCCCCCTCCTTCTTTAAAGAAATTAGCCAAGTATATGAAGAAAAAAGCCTGAGGTTGAACTGCCAGTGCAGGGTAGGAGGCAGAGGTGGGGAAGTGAGCTAGCCCCATTCCAGCCGTGGGTTTCCCCTGCTCCCAGGCTCTGTCGCTCGCTCGCGTTTCTGCACCCGGGAGTGTCTGCAAGAGATTTCTCACTGTTGGAAAGGAGTCCCTCCCTAGCTCCTTCTGTGCCTTCAGTATTAGCACACCTCTCCTCTTGGTGGCTGTAAACAGCCCCGATGTCCTTTCCCTTGTATGTAGTGCACGTACAACAAAAACAGCCTTTCGTGTGTGTCTGACTTCTGTTTAGGGCAAGCTGAAGCTGAACTCATGGCTTCAGGCTCTCAGCCCTGAGAAGTCTTCTCTCTCAGCCCCTTCCTTCCATATCTGCCAGAATTAATTACATCAACTGAGAAAAGATGGAAGTTTTGAAAGAGCTGGGTCTAAAAAGTTGGGGGCTCCTATTTTTTTTCAGGTAGTAAGGTGTGTCCCAGTTGTGTTTTCTGGACTTATTCGGCAAAGACCAGAAACACACCTTTTTAAACAAAAAAATGGCATTCTAGTATAGTGAAGTCTCTGGGATCTTGGACTTTGAGGAAGAGATCAAATATTGCAAAATTTAAAAAAAAAGAATAAATCACCTTTAATGCTATTTGTAATTTTTTTCTCTAGCCCAGTAGGCCTCTCTGTTTCTGGACTGCTTTGGATCTTGAGTCTTTTGTCCTGAAGTTGCTGGGTGTGGGTTTCAAGGCGTGCAGGGTAACAGCTTCTTTTCTGAAAACTGCATGATTGCTCATTTAAATGAATATAAATTGTTTCTGTTCATAAGATCTTTTTTCTAACGGCTGATCAAAGTTTGCGTGAAAACCATTTCATCATTTCCAAATTAATTGGGCACACGCACAATAAGCATTTCAGAGAGACTTTTAAACACAGTAGTTTTAGAATCAGACTGCGGATAGCCAAGGCATGTTGTCATGTAAGGCAGGGCAGTCCGTCACTTGCTTCCATTTCTTGCAGAGAAAGGGACCTTCGCTTGCTGGAAAGAGGCACACAGGCTTCACTAAAACTGAAGGCAACGCAGAGAAGAGTCACGGGAATTTTTCCTGGACTGGAAAAAATCCTTTTCTAATGGGAGATTTAAGGAATGTGAACATAGGTAGCGTTTCAGAAGGAAAATTAAGAGGTAGTGTGGTGTGATACCTGAGCACTTCCAGCAGCACTGAGAGTAGCTGGTACTTGGAGAGCTCTCTAATTCAAGAGAACTTAAAGCATGTGGCTGGGTGTTCAAGCTCTACGCAGTCACGTTAGGAACAGGCAACATTTTTAACAGCAGGGTGATTAACCATTGGAACAAACGACCAAACGCAACGTTAGCTTCTCCTGCTCTTAAAATCTTCAGATGAAGACCCAATGTTGTTTTGGAAAAGACACTTTGCTGGATAACGAGTTCTTGGGCTCACTGCAGAGATACCTGGCTGAGACCGTATGGACTGAATTACAGGCGAGACCAGACCCTGTGATCCGCTGCCCCCCCTTCCAAGCTTTGGCTTAGGCCTTGATAAAGCTTACGCAAGCCTTCCCAGCTCTGCGTGAGGTAGACCAATGGGGTCACTGAAAGCAGATTGTCGTTTTCCAGCACAGCTGTTTCCACAAAGCAGGGATGCTCTCGTGTGCCTTGTAATTGCGCGGCCACTCTCTGAGAAAGCGCTTTGCAAGGGGAGCCTGTTGTGGATGGCAGGTTGGCCATATGTGGGGATCCTTCACTTGTCCTTGGGAGCTGTGAAATGGGCAGTGAGGTCTGATGGCTTGCAGCAGGGCTGCAGGCAGCGTGGGGAAATTGAGTGCTGTGTGTCCCTTCCAGTCCTCGGGTGTCTGCACAACTCAAGCTAGAGTTTGGCTGGGTTTGCGAGACTTTCACTCCTTGTTCTTGCATTAAGTGTCACAAGCAATCAACAAACCTCTTCTTTTACCCCTTTTTTCCCTCGGAAAGGGGGCTCAGCAGGGTTCTGGCACCCAAACAACTATGACAACACTGTGGCCCTCATGTTTCTGGTTGAGTTTTCCTTGGTACCTTTCCTTTGCATGGTCACCATGTGTACCCGCGACTGCAGTTTTCCTCAGGCTGCAGTGTCCTGCGCACCTCTCTCAACAGCTTTCCCTTCCTGAGAACACTGCCTGGCAGGAAGGTGCCTGAAGCAAATGATGGGGAAAAAACGTCCGCAGAGTCAGATGCTTGCCCACCTGCTTGCCCCCGACAGCCCTATTCTGTGGTGCCCAGCCTGTGGCTACAGCCCCCTAGCAGTTTTTTTGGGGGTCCTCCCCAGGGCCTGGCAGCCATAGACGGTGAGGGCTGTGAACCCCAGCTCTTCCCCTCGGTATGTTTACCTGTCTAAATTTAACTCCCCAGCCAGCTTCATCCATCCTAAGCTGACCTGTTCTCTTGTGGCTGGGCTGTGGGTCTGGCTCTTGCTGCAGCATTTCCTGGCTGCCTCAAGCTGGTGGTTTGCTGCTCACTCCCTCTCTCCGGTGGACGCTGGCTCTTTCAAGGTCCGAGTAAGCCAGTCCTGCCCGCTTGAAGGTTTTATTTTTAAATCTGGCTACACAGCCCTCGAGACTGGAGGGTCCCTTGTTCTCTCATCCCTGGTTGCTCTGAGTATTTACTCTACAGTGGATTTGAGGAAATCTCCCCTTGCCCCGCTATGGCCCACAGCTGTTTTCCTTCTGGCTGTGGTTGCTCACAAATGGAGACCAGGCATGTGGAGGAGCTCCCTGGCCTCCTAAAGGGATGGTGCCTCTTTCTGCCCCCATCAGGACCCCAGAAATGGGGTCGGTAGGTGCTTCCCCATGGAGGAATCTTCCTCATTTCACTTTGTTCAGAGCTGGGCTCCTCCAAGCTGGCTCTCATCCCAGTTTGTTTGGGAATCAAGTAATGTAGCCCTCAGCTTCAGAGGAGATGGACGGAGAGAGAAGCAAGGGAGAGGAAGTGCTCTTGTTTCTGTCAAGCTGGGCAGAATTTGCTTTCTTCACAGTTTCAGAGTTTGGGACAGTAAATATGGCCCGACCTGGCAGCTGCCTTCATCTGAATAAAACGATTGGGATCAAACCGTTGTGTCCTGCATAACCCTGCAAGAGACCCCTAATTGATCTCTGCTTTTCTGGGCATGCCTGCTTGTCGTGTAGCTAATGCTGTGGTCTACCACATGAGAGCAATGGTTTGAATCCTGGCCTCCTCTGTCGCTCTTTGAGCTAGCCCGGTGGCCTTGTGCTTAGTACTCTCATATTCAGAGGAAAGGTAAGGAAGGCCACGGTTTTCAGCCATGACTAGCAATTTGGGGTATCCGACTTGAAACGCTGTCAAAAGTCCTGATTTGTGTCCGAGGTTCAGCTATTTCTGATGCTTGGGCAGGCTTAAGTAGTCTGAACTTGATTACTCAAAGTGACTAGTCCATTTTGCAAACCTTCATGTCAGGATCTGGAGCAGAATTAGGCACCAAAAAAAAAAAAAAAAAGAGATAAAATAATGCACGATGTAGGTCTCTAGCAAGGATGCTCAAATGGAGTGAGTCTTCCTAGAGTAGGAATTGATTCATGGCGGGAGAGCTTATGGCACTATTGCATGCAAGAGTTTGAAAAAAGGGTTCTTGATTTACTTTAATTTGTAGTTTTCGATAGCTCATGGGCAAGGCTTGAAGGGTTTTGTAGTTTTATCTTAGGGAAGGAAAAGGAGGGCAACATTGTAACTTTATAGATGTAAAGATCTGTGTATATATATATGAAATTTAAGTCTTATTTGAAGCATTTGGGGAAAATATGCATTTTGTAAACTTGTCTCAGCTGGAGATGAAGGAGACTGAAGTGGTTGGGTGGAGCATATGTTTTGGGTAGTTTTTTTCACCGTTAAAGACAGAAGATTAACAAAAGTTATATCAATACTAGTATTTCAGTGGTCTCCCTAAATTTATCTTCCTTTTCCAGTTGTTCTGTTCAGCTTCTTGGCTGGTTTGGTATCATTGTGTCACTGAGTCCTGAAGCATTGCTGCACCGCTATTATGGACAAGTTGGAGTTCTAAAGCAAATTAAATTAGAACCTCCCTTGCTTAGCTGTGAAAACGTCTCTGAGCTTTGTTACGCATCAACGGATGGCGAGAGAAACATATGAGCCCAAATACGTCTTCATTAATGGAACATTTTTCAGAAAAAATAATTTTGTGACTGTCTGGTTCATTACTCTCTGAGGTGTTCCTAAGTACTCCGAAGCTGTCTTTAATCATAAAAAATTGTTTCTGTGCAAAAGAAAATGAAGCTCCTTCTTTTCCTCCACTTTTTACAGGTAGAGCAATTCTAGAAGTTTCCTTATTTTATTCTGTGTCCCAGATTGGTTAATAATTACTGTAAATACTGGTCCTGGCAGAATGTCAGGGTTTTGTTTAGTAAATATTTTTCCATTATCATTTCTGTGTCACAGCTGGGAAGGTTTGGAGTATCCTGTGATTGTCATCACTGTCCATTCTGCCCAGCTTTGCATCTTTTGAACTGGAGCTTTGCAGCATTGTGCAAAGAAGATGCAGATAATTATGGGGTAGCCCTATTACTCTACGTGCTGTATTAGAAGCTTCTGGTTTTGGACCAGTACGTCAGCTCTTGCTCCAGTGCAAGAGTGTGTACAAACCAGATTTCTCACTGACATCTGGAGCCTCGCGGGTGGCTGCAGCTGTTATTCCACCTGCGGAGATTTCGCAGCCTGCCATACAGGTAGATTGGAGTGAGTGCCCCTGTGAATTATGGCCAATTACCTGTCCCAATTTCTTTTCTGTTTTTATAGCTATTCCCCATTTCCACCTATTCTTAACAAGCTGTTTGGGAATTTTGCCAAAGTACGAAATGAACTTCTATTAATTTTTTATTAATGGCAAGGAAGTTTTCAGCTGGGTAAGCTTGGTAAGTGCAGCACTGTTTCTGCTCAGTTTTTACGACTGTAGCTGCCCAGTCTCTTTCAGGACCTCTGCCATTTTCCAAGGAGCCTGGACAATCCTGAAAGGCTCAAGAGCTGCCTGTTTTCTCCATCTCATGCTGAGATGTCTAAGAGTGAGTCTATTTCTGCACAACAGTTGCGCTCCAGTGGCCTAAGACCCCATTTCATGTCACAACCAAACTTTTCGTCCACAAGGCATGTAAAACTTGTGTATCTTCCAAGAAAATGGGGCCATTTAGGTCTGGCTTGCACACCAGAAACAATCTACTCTGATCAATCTCTTTCTGAGTTTGGCTGCTGGTGTTAGGTCGTGTCCATGGTAGAGCAGTGCCAGCACAGCTGGGCAGCGCTGGCTTTTCTGCCCATGTAGCTGTGACACCTTTCCAAAGACCATGAATGAAGGCAGCAACACCTCCTTCTCTAGGCACAGCTGTGGCCATTCAGGCATCTTTGTCAGCACAACAGTGTTCACTGAAATGTTGGGAAACGTGTGGTTTTATTATTTTTTTTTTTTCACTCCACAAACTGACAAAGTTTGATGGAGTAGACTTGATAGCCTGGACAAGGCCCTACTTACAGATGCCAGGTAGTGCGTCTAAGCCAAGCATAAAACCAAGCTACAAGCAATAGCAAAAGTGATTACATTTAGATGGAGTTAGTGTTAGCTAAGCCTAACTTTAGCTTATGGACAAGGCTGAACTAGGAGATGTATTTTAAATGCATTAGAGAGAAAGCTCTGTCAGTTCATTACCACTTTTGGTAAATCTGAGTTGGTGAGCCTCATGCATCCCAAGCTGAGCAGATGGAAGGTGACCGTCACAGCATGCCTCTGAGCTGCCAAGCACAGCTTTGCCTGTCACCTGGACCAATTCCTACACCTCCCTGAGGCAGCAGGGAAGATTATCCTCTTATTTCCCAGCTGATCCAGTAGCTCATTTTTCCTCCTAGTAAAAGAGGTGGTGATCTTCACAGAGCCCAAAACCTTTGTCCATAGCCAGGGAAGGATTATCCAGCAGACCTGTGTGCAAGAGGACATGCATATGCTGGCCTGTAGGGTGTGATGGAGCTGGACCAGGGATGTGGGAGGATACAGCCCCATGGAAATTGTGGCTCATTTGCATCTTGGGACAGGCGTCAGAGGCTGCATTGGGGTGGGCATGGCTTTCCAAACTCAGCCGGGGATTGAAAGAGCTCAAAAGCAATACCCGTTCCCAAGTCACAGTTTGTCATCCAGAAGACCCATCAATCTAGCAGCTGCTGGTCTGATGTTGAAAGCTGCAGAGTCTCTTGAACATGATCTATTCCCCATTTAGGTCTCAGGCAGATGTTGCTGCTCTGCTCAGCCACAGTTGTGACTCCACCTAAATACATTTTACTTTTCCCTTCAGTTCCCCTGCCCAAATGTGCAGGAGCTTTTAGCTCTTAATACCAGCGTCATCACATCAAATCCATCACTAGATCTTGTCACGCTTTCCTTGGTAGGTCTTTCTCTCGGTGTACCTCAGTCTTGTGCTGAATGAATCTTCCAGACCATCTTGATGACTTGTAATCTGAGGTCCTGCATCTGTGACTAGTCACCGTAAATTGTCTTGCTGTGCAGTTTTTGTGCTGCACAGACTTGCAAGTTCATAGCTATTGTCCCATGAGTCCAAAGCAGCAGATGTTAGTGGTGAATTTGCCTTTTCAGTCAAAGTTTACAACCCCGTTTTTGGGATATACTGCTTTCTCTCATTGTCCCCTCTTCTACAGAAAACTCTAGCTGGTTATTTCTGCGCAGGGCAGAGGCTGCTGGTAGTCGTACATCTGCCTAAAAACATCTTCAGAAATTCTGTGAATTCCTGGAGTTAGAGTTAGACTTTTGCTTGCTTTTTTTCTGCAAAGAATTAATATTAAGTAAAGAGTGACTGGAGGTGATTTTATGTTTCCAGAGTCCCATTTGGCTTTTCCTTTCCAACATTTTGCAAAGCTGACCTTTGGAAGGAGGTCTGTAATCCTGTGTACTGTTGAAGAGATGTTGCTTTGGAGCTGGTGAAATAAAAAGGCTTTCATAAGAAAACATGGTTTGGTGTAAATTGAAATTTTCAGAAGAAAAACATGTTTGACCATAGTGATGCTTCAAAACCTAATGGTTTCTATTTCCAGTTGACATTCTGACTTAAATTTTATTTTAAGTTAAAACCTGAAACAAGAACTTAAATTTCAGGTCGACATCCCAGAATCTCTTGTGTTCCTCAACGTTTCATTTTCAGAGAATCATAGAATATCAGGTTGGAAGGGACCTTAAGGATCATCTGATCCAGCCTTTTTTGGGAAAAGCACAGTCTAAACAAGTTGGCCCAGCACCCTGTCCAGCTGAATCTTAAAAGTGTCCGGTGTTGGGGAATCCACCACTTCCCTGGAGAGTTTATTCCAATAGCTGATTGGTCTCATTGTGAAAAATATTCCTCTTCTGTCTAATGGAAATCTCCCCAGGAGTAACTTGTACCTATTACCCTTTGTCTTTTCCATGTGATTCTTTGTAAAAAGGGAGTCTCCATCTCTTTGTAGCCACCCTTTAAATACTGGAACATGGTGATAAGGTCTCCCCTAGGTCTTCTTTTCTCAGGGCTGAACAAACCCAGTTCTCTCAGCCTGTCCTCGTATGAAAGCTTTCCAGTCCTTTGATCATCTTTGTGGCCCGTCTCTGGACCCTCTCCAGCCTGTCCACATCTTTTTTGCATAGCGGGGAGCAAAACTGAACACAGTATTCCATGTGTGGCCTGACAAGTGCTGAGTAGAGTAGGAGGATTATTCTTTATCTCTGCTGGTGATGCCCGTGTTACCTCATATTGAGCTTGTTGTCCACCAGGACCCACAGGTCCCTTTCTGCAGAGCTGATCCCCAGCCAGGTAGATCCCAGCCTGTGCTGCACTCTTGAATTATGTTTTCCCGGATGCAAGACCTTACACTTGTCCTTGTTGAACTTCATAAGGTTCTTGTTAGCCCACTCTTCCAGCCTACCCAGGTCTTCCTGCAGGGTGGCTCTCCCTTCTGAAGTGTCCACTTTCCCACTCACTTTGGAGCAAACTTAATCATTCTTGATCCCCTCATCCAGATCACTTATGAAGTCATTAAAGAGCGTGGGGCCCAATATCAATACCTTGGGGACCCACTTGTGACAGGTTGCCAGTTTGAAAAGGAGCTATTTACTACCACACTCTGGGTGCAGTCTGTCAGCCAGTTCCCCACACACCGAACAGACCACTTGGCTAGACCATAATGCATCAGTTTCTCTAGGAGAAGGCTGTGGGGAGCCATATCAAAAGCCATGGAGAAATCTGGGTAGATAGTGTCCACCACCTGCCCCACATCAACTGAGCAGGTTACTTTGTCATGGAACGTGGTCAGATTTGTCAAGCACAATTTGTCCTTGGTGAATCCGTGCTGGCTTTTCCCAATCACATGCTTCATTTGATTTGTGATAGCCCCCATAAGGATTCGTTCCACAACTTTCCCAGGAATTGAAGTAAGACTGATGGGCCTAATTTCCTGGAATCTCCTTTAAGCTCTTCTTGTAGATGGGGTGACATTAGCCTTCTTCCAATATTTTTGGACGTCCCCTGATCTCCACAACTTCTCAAAGAGGAGCCTTGCAGTGACATCAGCCAGCTCTCTTAACACCCTCGGGTGGACAATGTCAGGGCCCATTGATTTGTAGGGACCAAGCTCCTGTAATAGTTCACATACCAACTCTTCCTTCACTGATGGTGGGTCTGCATTTGCACTGACCTCAATTTTTCATCCCATGGCCTGGGGCCCAACAGTGCTGGTAAAGACAGAGAAAATGCTGGTAAAACGTTTTGAATGTTTTGTTTCTATCAATAATATCTTGGGGTTTCCCCCCCCACATTTTCAGATCAAAAGCGTTTGTAACTGTTCATGGCATGAAATAGTATAATATTTTAACCTTTCATCCTTACTTGAGACGCAGGCACATGTTGAAATCCCAGCCCTTCTTGGGGAACAGGGATTCCATTCTCTGACCAGATCCACAAAAGTATATTTCCACTGGTTTTGCTGGCTGGCTACTTCAATACTTTGTGTATGATGACTTGTAATTCACTGCAGATCGAATCCGTGATGTGTCCACATGGCTGGTCTGGAGAGGCTGAGGGCAGTTAATCTTTCTTGTTCTGTGTTGTGCTTTCAAACTAGTATCCAGATTTCTTTCCCAAGATAAATTTCCCTTTTGAACCAACGTTTGGTAGCACGTTGCACAGCTGCCTGATATGTATTCCATGCACAAATGAGGACTCTCATGCTCTCCGTCTAGCTATGAGGTCTTATATGAAATTGGGTTGTTTTAAAATTTGAGACAGCTTCTTGGTCATCTATTGTTTGCAGCCTCACAGACTGCCATATATCTTTCTGCTCAGAAGTTACTTTTTCCCCTTCCCACCATTGTGGGGAACTTTTTCCTGCCGGGCTCTGTGCAATATGCCTCCCAGAAGCATGCTTTTGTCAAGCTGCCTCAAAGCATAATCCAAAGAAAAGTCTCTGAAGCTAGAAATGTCCTTTTTCTGTTTGGCTTTGAGGTGTTATCTCCCTTCTTCCAAAATGTAATTGGCTCAATCTACATCCCTAAGCTGTTTTGTTTGGAGTGAAGGGAGCTCAGAAAATCAAGGGAGGCCACACACATAAACAACTGTGTGTGAAATCAATTAATCTAAATGAGCAGGAGACATATTCTTGAAGGAGAAGACCGGTTCTCACAGAAACCTCCCTTGTGTATGGCACTGGCAGGACTGTTACAAACATTACGTCACTGGAACAATGATGAGCTAGGTGCATATTTAAAACTTTTTGGCTAGTATTGGCCAATATTTAGAGGAAGACTGGTGTTTGTGCTTGAAGAGCCTTCCACACTCTTTGTGAGTATTTTAAGAAATTATTTTCATAATGGAAACGCTCACAGATACAGTGTTGGCATGCTAAAGCAAACACTACTGAAGGGACCTAAATTTTGACATTTTAACTTCAAGTAGTTGCATCATAAATTTGGTTCCAGGAATTGCGCTCACCTGTCAGGGATAAGAAACAAAGCCTGTCATTCTCATGTGTTCAGGTCGCAGAGATTGTCAGCAACATGTACACAAGCAACCTACATGACAGGAATTACTTGTGGGCGTTTTTATAAACAATTTGTTATCTCAAATTAGAGAAAAATCTTATATTGCTTTTTAAAAAATCTACTAAGAAGAAGCGGTTTCCTCAAGCTGTGTGCTAGAAGCTGTTACTCACCTCTTCAGTTGCAGAAATGTGAAACAGGACACCGCTGTGCAGGGATTTCTAAACCTGGTTAGCTCTTGGAGCATGGTCACACGTAGTGGCAGTGCCCAGCCTTCCCGCAGGAGGAGGATTATTCCTCTCTCAGCACATCGTGGTCCTGTGCTCTAGGGTCCCCCAAGGGTCAGTGATTACGATCGGATCCCAGTTCCTCTCTGCACCTCTTTAAATAATAGTCTTCTCTCCTAGCCCGCTGGCCTGGGGCAGCAATAACATGTGCTGGGAGTGAAAAGCTATGCTCGGCCTTTCTTGGCTGTGGGAAGGCCATGGAATGGAGGCCTTGAGAGAGCACTCTTTCAGGGAAAGGAGCGAAAGATTGGGAAGTCTAGGAGACAGCTACTCCACTTGACCTCCTAAATTATCACAGGAGAGGATGAAGCAATGCAACTCTGAGAAATCAGAAGTCTTTGTGCTTGTAGTGTTACTTGGACATTAAAGTCTTTTCATGGCCATGAACCTTCTCTGGACCTACCCTACCTCCCATTTGGGGATGAGGAAAATAGTAAGAGAAATTGCTTTGTGTTTTACACTGAGGTCTCCCTAATGAATCGCACTCTGCTTAGTCCAGCTCTGAATTGAAAGTTCATCCTATGAAGTGAAATGTTCCCCAAGGCTTGAACTAAAACCAGCCATGTTAGGGAAAGCTGCAGGCTAGGAGTCTTGATAGGATACTCGGGTTCACACAACCTCATCATTAGGTTTTGCCCTGATTTCTTGCTTCATTTTTAGTATGTAATGGGTTCTTTTCCTGATTTGAGAATAAAAGCGAGTCCTTTACAGCTAAGACTTGGGTGTGTAATTCTTCTAGTTGAAGCCAGGATATTGTCCAGCATGGAAGGCAAGTAGATACTCTGTGTTCCTGTGCTGCAGCTGGGAGCCCTTCTGGAGAAGGCAGAGAGCCCTCCCTGTAGCCTTCTGGGTGGAAGAGCATCATCACCAAATACAACCTGCTGGTGCCAAAACCCAACAGGTTGGCAGATGCTTCTGAACAGCCACTGCCTTTTATTGCTCTGATAACCATAATTTGTTTTATTTGCTTTCTGATTTGATGGAGAAGGAGGTCACTTTGCAGGGCCCTCAGGGCAAAACCTGGTCTTCCTAGAGCTGTTCTCTTTCTGACCCTCCCAGAGCCCAGGGCTGGCCCCTGGAGGCATCTCTCTGGGGAGGTGTCTGCTGAAACGCACCAAGTCATTGCAAGTTAGCTGGCTATACGCTGCTGAAATTCATCTCCCTCAAGCACTTTTTTAGATCCCAAAAGCAGCCAGTGTGCTTCTTTGGGTACCCAAATACTGCTGTTGTAGTGGCCTATTGTCCCCTAATTTCACATCCATGAAAGGGGAGACCAGTATGTTTATACGTCTGTGATGCTTGTAGGGTGGTTGCACCAATTTCTCCCACAACAAGCCTGAGTAGGAAGCGTAGCTGTTGTTCTCGTCACCTACATTCCCATCTGCGCTGGGATGGAAAGACAAAGAACATCCAACAACACAAATAAATTAAACTGCTAATTTCCAGGACCTAATTACAGCTCTTGGGTTTGCTGCCTGACCTGAAAATAAAATTCCTCTTGCAAAATTTCCTTGTTTTGGCTTGTTTTGTTTGAAACAAAGTAAGTAAACAAGAGCCACGCTACTGAATAGGGGAGGATGGTTTGCCCGGTTCATTTTCCTGTATTCTTCCCTAGGTTCTGCTCAGCCAGTTGTGCCCCGCGCTGCGCTTTGGGAGGGGCGTACTGAGCTAAATATATCTGCACTGCCTTTGAAATGCAGTATGGGGTGCTGCGTCATTTGGTGGAGTTTACTTGGAAACTAAGGTGGGAAGCCAGCTTTTATTTTCAGCCTTGGGTCAGATGCATTGGTCAGTTGTCTCACCCAGAATTTTCATCTCGATCAGGAGCTCGTCCTTGCAATACAGACATAAAACCTCCTCTGTAAATAAAAACCCAAGCTAATCGCAGCAACAAAATGACTTTGGGGCAACCGTATTTTCCTTCTTCAGCAACCAGGTTTACGATATGAGAGCTTCTTCTGATAGGTCACCTTACAAAAAAAGAAAAACAAAGAAGTAGCTCAAATATCATGGCTTAATGAGTAGAAGAGTTGGTGTGATGCTGCGTGCTCTAAATATATCAGAAAGAACTCCAGAGCTGGCAGCACACTAGCAACTGGAGTCCTTGGGCTTTTGCTTGTGTTGGGACAGAAATGTATACCTCTAAGAAATGTGTGAGGAACAGATGCCACTTGGTGACTAAAGAGGACCTCGATTTTGCAGTTTCTAGTCCTGCTTTTTTGGCTTGTCTTCCACTGCTGTTTCTGCTAGTGCAGTGGGAGTGATTTCACAGGAAGGGAAGGGATTCCCACAGCGTGGAAATGCCGGGGGGAGGTTGCAGCGCAAGGAGGCACGCCTGAGCTCGCTTTAGCTTCTGCTACACGCAAGTTAACAGCAGCAGGGCAAGTGTAGCTGCATTGGTGACACAAACCTGCTGAGGACTCTCATGGAACTTATCCAGGCAAACGAGTGGGTGGAAACCCTTGCTCTTTCTCCATGAGCTCACCAGGATTGCCTGCCTGCACATCTGACATGCTGCAGTCACATCTCTGGCTGCTGAATATGTTTTTCTCTCTTCTTCCTTATGACAGTATAATTGAGAGAAATGCCAGTGTTGCTATATAGATGTCTTCTTGAAAAAGAAGATGAGAAAACTCTTCAGGATGAGGTTTTGTGTCTATCTAAGAGGATAATGATGATGCAAAATCATGTTTATCTTGTGCTTTATAGTGCCAAGCACACTGGGGCCTCTGAGTATTACTGCAGCTCAAGACACACATTGCAGACCAAAGCTGTACAGCTTTACCAGTATAGAGTTCCTGGCACACTGGGGTCCTGGTCTACACTGAGGGATCCTAGAGCTCCAGGATGTGTGCTTCACTCTAATGAAAATAAAATCTTCCAGATTTCTCTCAGGGAGTTCAGTTGTGAGGGTGAGAGCTAGGCACTGGGATTTCTGGGGTTAATCCAGGCTCTGTGACTTCTGGTAAGCCTGAGTGCCACCTTGCCTTCATGGACTTCACCTGGGCACTGATGGCTATGAGCAGCAGAGAGCATTACCATTGAAGTCTGAACCTGCCCAGGTGTAGTTTATCCTCTCTGTAACACAGGAGTGTTGAGAGGGCAGATGGGAATTACTTTTGTTTAGCTTGCTCCATGGGCTCTGCCTCTGGTCCTGCTTTTTCGACCGTCCAGTGGCTCCTAGGAAGGTGGTAGGTAAGTGAACAATCCTAGCAGATATTATTGTAGAAGTTTGGTTGCTTTGTATCTCCTTGGCTTTCCTGTACATTGTTCCTTAGTGCTTTACATCTGCAAAGTTGTTCTCTCCCTTTTCCCCTCCTCCAGTACCCCTGCCTCAGCCCCGAGGAGTTAGTACAGCTTCTGTAGCTGGGATTACTCGGTTTCAGCGATGGAATGGCAGGGATTGGGGAAGTGTTTTTTTCTGGCAGGGATAGGCAGAATTCACAAAAAGCAGTCCCACAGCCATGTGCTTCAGCTGCTGTACCACATGCTGTGGCATAGACTTAGTATTCATGGCTTTTGTTCAACCGTTATGTGAAAAGTGAAGGTTGGCTGCACAATATGCCAGAAAGATACCTCTGTTAGGTGAGGAGGTGCTGGATGGAAGTTTGTGTCTCTAGTCCACCTCAGGTTATTAACTAAACCATAATAATATATAATTAGCCATTAAAAAATAAGCATTGCTCCTGTGTGAAGTTTGCCCCCTTCCTTCTTTCCCTCTTAAGCACTTCTCCCTGTGCCAGTCATCACTCTGGATCTCCTCCTGGCCGGGTGCTTCAGCCATCTAGTATGGGTGGGCAGGTTGCAGCTTGAGTGTATGCTTTTTGAAGCACATCTGTGGTCTTGCTTGAGTCCAGCCGTGGAAGGTGGAATTGGCTGAACTGGTTACTGTCCCTGCACAGAGGGCAGGTTGTGTGAAACCACCAAGCGATAACGCTGTGCTCCTGAGGACAGAACGTGGTTTTGCCCTTTGGTAATGCTGTTGATGCTCAAGATTGAGTTCCGAGAGTGACTCTGGGAGTGCTGAAGGGATTTGTTCTGTGTTTGAGTACATTAATGTCCCCAGTCCCTGTATCCTGGGACCCCAGGGCAAGAAACTGCCTGTAAAGGGCAGCTGGTCTAGAGATACTGAGTTCCTGAACTGCCCGTTCCCAGCCCTCTCTGCAGAGGGATGTGACATAGTGCAGGAGGATGTGGTGGCAGGGAAAACATGCACCTCTCCACTGGTTCTACTCCCTGTTGCAAGTATGAACATAAAACTGCAGCTAGGTTCTGGCAGCCCCTGCTCTCCCTTTGGCTTCTGTATGGGCCTCTCGTTTTGGTGCCTTGGAGAGAATAGAGGATGAGTTCAGGGCTGCAGTTTTGGGGAGCAGCCTGGTCTTACAGCGACAATTTGTTCAGCCGTGCCAGCTGGAGTAGTGGTGAGCTTCCCTGCTGTTGGTGGGCATTCTGCAAGGAGATTAGGAAAGAGCAGGGACAAAAAAGGAAATAAACAGGGCAAGAGAGTGGGGTAACCCAGCTGGGATATGGCATATGAGAAGGAGGGTGCAGGTCTGAGCATCCACCTCCCAGTCTTGATGCTGCACTGGCATGCTATGCTGGTGACCCTAGCACAAAATCACACCTAATTGATGGGCAGTGGTGTGTGTGGGAGGAGATGGGGAAGGAAGGGATGTGGTAATGCAGAAGATTAACTGCACTGCTGTGAGCTTTTCTCTGCTGGCGCCTATCTCCTGTTCTGTATTTTCTCACTCTAGTTTACCTGAGGGCTGTCATCTCCCAAATAAAACCTGTGTTTTGCTCATGTTCTGTGTAGGAAAGCTGTGAAGAAACCCTATAGCTGCAGAAAACAAAGTAGGAGGACTTTTTTTTTTTTTTTCTCTATTCCTGAGACATTACTGAGCCAATATTCCAGGAAAAAAAGCAAAAGGGTAGAAGAAAAAAAAAAAAAGTGTTGTGTCATGGGAGAAATGATCTTTCTCGTGGGACATAAAATTTTGTGTCTGACCAGTGAAGGTCTCCTGGCACTGATGCTAATCCTGCCCAGGTTTTACTGTGCAGTACATAATGTAAAACATGTGATAATTCCTTCTATAGTTTCGGAAGAAATTTTTCATTTCCTAAACAAGCATGCTGTGTTCCTACGTCCAGTTAAGCTGCTGCTGTGTGCTGCTCCAGCAGCCCTACCTTAACAGCTCGCCTGGTTTGCTGGGTGGTTTGGAGCCTTTTGATGGAAGGCGCTATTTAATTATCAGCGGTGTTATGTTCCCAGAGCTCGCTACATGAAAGCAAAATGCTGGCAGTCTGTAATTAATCTAAGCTAATGTGCCACTGTTTACACTCCCATCTCCCAAACCAGACAGATGTAAGAAGACACCCAGCCTTCATCTCTGATCCTCCCAGGTTATTTCTGAGCTATCTTTGGAGAACTGCAGTGAGCCTATCTACCCACCCCACCAGTCCCTCAGAAATGAGTACCTATAACTTTTCTAAGGAATGAGTGGGAGACTTTGTTTCCTAGCAGGGAGGAGGGTTAATGCTTTTTCGTTTGCGTTACCACAGCTGACACTGGCTGGCATGGTACAGGAGCACATAACTCTTGCAGTGGTGATGAATTTTGAAGTGTGAAAGGGTCCGGTGTAATAAGCCCTGCTTCCTTCGTCCGCTTCGGGTTAGGAGGTGGCTGCTGGCAATGGGGATGTGCTGGATCGAGTGATTCTCTGGGACTCCAGTCTAATAAATATAATATCATATGTTCATTTCCGATCACTCTGCTACAAATATTTAGCAGAAAAAAAGGTGATGAAAACGCTTAGAGGTGTGGAGAGACTGAAAAGATTACACATCCTTAGTTAGAATGAAGAGTAATAAAAAGCAACGTGACAGAAGTATATAAACTTAGAAGTACAGAGAAGTAAACCAGGCGTTCCTGTGTATACTTTTACGTAATATAAGGTTTTCAGTGAAACTGAACTAAAACATCTGACATAGATGAAACTTAATTTTTTCTTACAGCACATAAATAATTGAGACCAAGAACATGGTAGAATGCAGAAAGGAGTAGACATTTATATGGACAAAAATCTTACACACAGTTTATGAATTTTATTCTAGCCATTTTAGAAGGTATTAGGCCTCCTGCTCCTGGACAGTCTTCCAGCTGCAGCTGGTTAAATGCTCTTCCTGGCCCCGTAAACCTCTAATACCTTCCTTTGAAATATCTGACAGCAGACACTAGCTCAGAGGAGTCATTGCCTAAGCGTTGCATTCCCCAGCATCTCTGCACTGAATGATTACTACAAACCTGGTTGGGATCAGCAATGGCCACAACTTTCTAATCACCTGAAGGCTGAGATGTAGAATATGAGGATGTTGTTGTCATCCTCCCAGACTATAGATTCATGGTGACAATTGTTCATTGTGCCAAACCACTAGTTCAGTTGTCTCAAATACCTCTTTACTAGTCATCCACCCCAGTGTTGTGGTGGATAGGTGACCTCTGCAGGTCTGGGCTGCAGCAGGAAAAATTACAACATCAGAGCTTGTACGGGTCCCATGGGGAATGATGCATTTTACGTGTTACACTGGCGTCTTTTTTCCAGCAATATGTTTCATGCAGGCTGAAGTGAGCTGTAAGCACTTTAGTCATGTGGAGAAGGCTTTTGTTGGGTTTGACTTTCCCTTGTTACAAGTATGTCTTTGGGCTGTGATTGTTTTCAATGGATACTCATTCATCCCGCTGCAGATATACTGGTGCAGAGTAGTTCCTTCCAGTGCACCGGGCACATTGTATGCTGGGGCATCCCAGGGGTACCCAGGACAGGCTCTGTGATTCCATGCCACAGCATTTGGCTGGTTTAGCAGAGGTAGCCTGCTAGCATCACTGGCCTGGAGGGGAAAAAAAATTGTAATATCCAGCAGAGGGTGCTCATAAGCAGATATCCCAAGTAACTGAGTACCGCTGGTACCTCTGCACTCCAGTTCTCTGATGGCCTAGCCCCAGTTTTTGGTGGCCATGGCCGTGTTAGCAAGCAGAGTTGGCCAGGAGGAGCAGGTCTGGAGGGTGAACAGTTGGTGCTGAAGACCTGGCACCCATGCAAGAGCACTGTGGGATGAGGGGGTGTTATTTTGGACTAGTTCTTGTCTGGTCCTATGGATGTGGGGAGGATGCATGAGGTATCCTCTTCAAGCATGGGCTCCCATGCAGTTTCATCCAGAGGTAATCCAGTTTTGAAGCTCTAAGGCTACTCCAAGTTGAAAACCACTGTATGGGTAGTGGGATTGATAGGGAATTGCTTCAGAAGTGAATCCCTATTTGAACTACAATACTAGCATGCTCATGACGGTCTTGGTAGTGGTGAGGTCTGCTGTTAAGTCCCCATGACCCATGTCGAGCTATTCTTTTTGCCATGCAGGTTGAGTGCAGATATTCTAGCTGCTCTCCCTTCAAGGCAGTTTCCAGTCTCTGAGTTTCCAACTGAATTTATGCCTAAACTGAGCTCAAACTCTCCAAGTGCATCTTGGTCAAAGCTTCCAAGTTTGATCAGGTGTTTTGTTTTTTTTTTTGTCCAAGACACGAGGTACAATGCAAAACTGTACCTTGGTCCCAGCTGTGTTCAGAAGGGTCACAAACCTTTTGGTGAACCTTGGCTGAGTTTGTTCCAAATCCCAGAACCAGGTGTGTTTTTCATGTGTTTTTAGGACTGTGTGTTGTAAATGTCACATGGCTCTGAAATGGAGTCCCCAGAGCAAACGTAGCATGTGATCAGAACACTGGGATTAGGGAAGAAGAGGAGGAATCTTTTCCTCAGATAATTATAGGCAGCTGAGTTGCCTATAAAAAAAAAAAATATCCTGCTAATGCTCAGCACCTTCAGAGCAGTTACTGTAGAGTAGGCATCTCTAAATTCCTCTGCATCAAAGAGGGAAATACCTGTCTGGTCTGTAATTTGAGGCACTCTTGGATTAAAGAAAGATCGTAGGTCATGATTGTATCAAATGCCGAAGACTTCACTGCTGTCTTTACAAATCTCTCATATTTTCCCTGATGCCTTTTCTACCAAAAAAAAATCCCAGAATGTTTAATCAGCATGCCTAATTAATAGCACCATCTCACATAATTCATCTTTATAGTGCTTTTTTACATGGGGTTTTCCAACGGTAGCTCTCAATGCATTTTACAGAAGAGATTCTTCTCTTTTGCACATGAGGAAAGCAAGAGAGAGCAGAAGGGACATGCTTTGGTTATGTGGCCAACCAAAGGTGGGGTCAGCAATAAAATTCCAAGTTCTTAGTTTTGGGCTCTGCTGGAACTGTTCCTCCAACCATTGAAGTGCATTTAGGGCTGGACGGAACACAGCAGCTATTGAAACAATTCGGAACAGAAAGCGGAGGAAGGCAGAAATGTAATTACGCACACAGGGAGGGGTCACGTAGCCAAATGCCAAAGTTTGTGTAAAGCGACATGTTGTCTTTAATAACCACAACTGTGGTCAGGCACCCATTTATTTCCTCTGAAAGACAATGCACGGAGCAGGTCAGCACCCTCCAGCATGATGCTGAAACACTGGGTCAGTGTTGGCTCAGAAGAAGGAGCTCCACTGCCCGAGTCACCTGCATCGCTTCCTGAGGGACCCTGGTTTCCCCGGGAGTATCGATGAGACCCAGTGCTGCCATCCTGCTGAGACCAGATGAAATCTTGACCTGAAGCGGTCTGGCTGCAGTTAAATAAAAAGATACTAAAAAAAAAACAAACCCCACATCTTGCTTTAAGGGCTAGTGGGTTTCTGTTGTTTTTTTTAAATGATTTTTATCTTGAATTACAGATTTCCCCCCCTCAAAAAAGGAATAAAAAAGCCTTCTTTAACTAACTTGGTAATAATAGTATGGTTTTAAAAGTACTTGTTTAGCCAATGCTGACTATATGCTTACACAGCTACCTCTGGCCTAGGAAAGATTGAAACCACAATGGCTAAGTATAGAGGCCTCTAAAATATCTTCATATATACAGTGCCTGAATACACAAACAGAACTGGTCTTTCTTCTGTCTACAGGAGCAATATTTTCCATAGGATTTGTATTGACAGAGGTTTTCCCCCTGGAGTTATGCATATTTATTAAAATAAAAATCCTCCAGGACTCCATCCATGTGTTGAACCCCATTCCATGACCACCTTCAACCTCGTATAAGAAATACAAACTCTTCCTGAAGAAAATAAAGCAGTTTTTCATTCTGTGGTGTAGCAAGCTCCTGATTAGGGATTGGTTTTGTTTTGTTTTGTTTTTAGGGGGGGGTGGGTTTTTTTTTTCTTTTGTTAAGGAGAGGCAGGAGCTATTGCCAGGTTTTCTTAGCTCTTGAGAACAGCTAGTGCTTGGAGAGATGCTCCCATCCTTGAAGTGTGGTAGGATCCATGAACTCAGTGACCAGAGCTGCACTAGATGCTGGGTGTACC
The DNA here is from genome assembly GCA_013400335.1 of Eurystomus gularis. Taxonomy (NCBI): domain Eukaryota; kingdom Metazoa; phylum Chordata; class Aves; order Coraciiformes; family Coraciidae; genus Eurystomus; species Eurystomus gularis. Next base: position 129,217 of record VZZY01001833.1, read on the forward strand.
AAGATGCATTTGCCTCTGTAAAGAAAGCACGTCCATACACAGCGTGAAGCTTGCTGCTGGGATGAACTCCTCTTTGCATTTTGTGCTTTGTAGCCTGTTTTCTGGAGTGCAAATCTGTCTCTCCCTTGGATCCTGGCCCCTGACTTCTCTGTGTGCCTCCCATTAAGTCTTTGACTTAAACTGCTGCCGTTGCTTTTGGGCAGTTGCGGGCAAAGCAGTTTTTCTGTTCCTTCTCTGTGAGTGTGATACCTCAAATATGTTCCTGCCAATTCCCAGCTGTGGGCTAGTTTTGTACTGACACAACATATTCTTGGTTAAATGACAGATTTCTCCGAACTGGGGTTGGCGCTACTCACTTTGCACGTAGCTGTAGGCCATGCGTGACATTGTTCTGGTGGGAGCCAGGAGGTGGTAGGAGTGGCACACTGAATGCATGCCCAAATTATGTGCTCTAGGGAGCAACACCTGGTTTATGAGACGTGCAGATGTTGCGTAGGTGTTCTCGGGTGCTTGTAGATTTTCCTGTCATTCCTACTCTGATTGTCTATCCTAGCTCTGGATCGTTTGCTGGCACACTAGCAACCCTGGAAACCCCCCAGCTTTCATAATGATAAGAACTTCTCCTTCCTTTTTGGATAAAGCAGCTTCTTTAGATGTTTGTAACAATATGCAGCTAAATATATAGACAGCTCTTTCAACACCAGGCCCCTGGCTGACACAATATGTCTGCAGTTACTGCACTTAAGCTGTGTTTTGAAACCCTGCCATCTACATGGTCCATTCTTCAGGGAAATCATATGGAGGGGACAGAAATGAACGTGTGCTGGGACCTCCTCAAGTGTTGTTGGGAGGCTCTGACAAATTTCCTGTCCTGTGCCCTGGGCACAGGAATATCAGTGGTTATATTTGAGACTTCTCTGATGACTTCCATGCAGAGGTCTTGAGTATTTTTTTGGCCTTCCAAAAATAAGCTTTTCTAGTCTCATAGAAAAAGCTTAAACTGGTACTCAGTTTAAGCACCAGGCATCTGAGATGCAGAGAGATTGCAGGACTTGCCTGCGGTTGTGTGGTGAGCCTGCAACAGAATCCACTCTATTGTTTTTTGTGAGGGGTCCAAGTCACCAGAAGCTCCCCTGGCACTCTGGAACGTCTGAATGCCTAGACTTTTATAAAATTCAAGCTGTAAACCTCTTCACTTGCCGCACTCCACTGCTGCTGACACCCATTGCGTTGCATAGATACACACGAGGGCAATACGCTGTAAGACACAGAGGTGTAGTTTCCTGGATGAGCAACATTATTTCTGTACTGTATTGTAGCTCGGCACTTCTGCTCAGTGATGAGCTTGAAATTTTGTCTTGAAAATAGTAGTGATAGTGCAAGCAGGAACCAAGTACCTACCTGTGCACCATACCTTCTCTGAGTACAGTGCCAGTCAGCATAACTACTCTGCTGAGAGCTGGAAAGGGATTTTTTTCACTCCATTCGTGATTGTGGGACATCCTATACTGGTGATAGAACTGACTGAAGCCCATGAAGTTCAAAGATCTGTAATGGTCGTGCTAGGACAGTTTTGGTGCAGTATCCAACTCAAACAGGAATGGCTCCAGTTGTCATGGCCTATCAGTCCCCTCTTTTCACGTGCATCGTAAAGCTATGCTAGAAAAATAAGATCCTTCTGCTTTGTGAAGCTGCATGTGAAACGGTTATCTTCAGTCTTGCTGGACTGAGCGCGTCCTTCATGTCTCCATCAGTGGCCCCTGTGTAGAGGACACAAATACAGTCCCTGTTGACTCCTGTGGGGAACACGGCTGTTATGTCAAGGGGTATGAGGGGATACATCCCTAAGGAGGGTAAAGAAGCAGGGCTGGCAGATATCTATAAAACAAAGTAGTGGGAGTGCTGGGACAGAGGGTGAATACTGAGTTACCTACGTGTCTTAGGAAGCTTTAACAATTTACAAGTGGCAAATTGTATCTTTAGAATATCTTTGTGGTATATCTTATAATAATACTGTAAAATATAAAGTCTTTTTAATATCCCAGTGAGCAAATTGCTTTACGTTATCAGGATTCTGGATTCAAGTCTTGCAGGCCACAAACATTTGGGAGGATCATAATGGTTTCCAGACATGTTTATCACATATCTAGAAATCCACCTGTATAATGCAACACAGTAATTGGGCTCTTCACAAGGCAAACCCCGCGCAGAAGTGGAGTTGAGGCATAGTGCATCAGAGGTGCATCTTCAGGGAGTGTGAGGACTAAGGGAAGGGAGTTGTGGGCCAGGCCATAAGAGGTTGCCCTCATCTTTTTTCTGTTGCCAGTTGTGGAGAGTATTAAAACCACTGCTTAATCTGGAGGAAAAAAATAGCATATTTAAGGTGGATAGGGATAAAAATTATTAGAAGTAAGCTGGTAGTGGTTGAGTAGGGAGGCTGCAGGCTATGCCTTTAGGGAGAATTTTAGGAATAGGTAAGATAAACCCTTGTCAGGAACGATCCAAGTATACTTGATCCTGCCTCTGTGTGGAATTTGGACAGTGATCTCTGGAAGTCCCCGGTGCTTTGGTGATACTGTAAGTGGGGCTTTTCAAGGTTATCTGTGGATAGCAGGCTGTGTATAAACAGAAAGACTTCGGACTCCAAGAGTGAGGCTTGCCAACAGTGCTCGGGAACAGCAGGCTGTAGGAAAGATCTGCTTCCTGTAGTGCCATGCTCAGCGCTTAATTAGGGTGAGAAGATGGAGCTGGAGCTGACCCTTCACCTGACCTTACCTTTCTAGTGCCGCTGGTGAATCACACAGGTCATATCCTACACTACTAGTTACTGGTGATTCTGTCCCCCCTATCTTTGGATGCTGAAGATCTCAAGCTATCTTGGAGAGCAGACTCGTCTGTCTTCCAAGCAGTTTTGAGCAGGCTGGGCTGCTCATCTTTTTATCTTAATGTCTTAAAACTCTGCAAAAACAATGTCTGTGTGAATGGTGAGAATGAGGTAGAGAGGTTCAAAAGGCCTCATCCAAGGCAAAAACAAACAAACAAATGACATTTAGGTAGTATTCAAAATTGCAAAATCAAAATCCCCAGCTTAAGCACCACCTAGCTCCTGGAGGCATCTGAATTCCACAAGTGCCTCATTTGCCTTTTTCTCTGTTTGTCTGTTTTTTAAAAATTATTTTTATTTTAACAGCCCTTGGGTGCTGAGTGTTGTACTTACGTGCCTTCCCAAAAGTGCTTGAGTCTGATATGATCCAGAAGAAGCACGCTGGCCACTCAGCCTCCCCAGGCACTTTTGGAGCACACCTAGCGCACACGGGCACAGGTTGAAAACACAGTAGCAGCTCCCACTTTCTTTTGAAACATCTTCTATAGCAGCCAAATGGTTGGAAGGCTCAGGGATCACAACCTGCTTCACTGTTCTGTCAAGCAGCTGCTTTATGCAACACAACGAGTTGTTTTGGAAGGAGAGACTGGGCCCAGAAGTAAACACTCATAGTCGATAGCTTCGCGTACTGTTTCTTGCACTGAGTCTGGAATAATCATCCACGCCATAGTGCAGCTTATATGGGAATAGTGAAGAGTGGCCTCTTCTCCTGGCCCTCGCCTGAGGGCTGGTGGTTAGTGCCTTCTCTGGGAGGGGTAGGTTTGCAGCGCCACAAAGGGAGGAACTAAAGCAGGTCTACCACTTCCTTAGGCTGCTGTTTAAAAGCAGGGCACGCTGCTGCTTCACAGAATCACAGAATGCTAGGGATTGGAAGGGACCTTGAAAGATAGTCTAGTCCAATCCCCCTACCAGAGCAGAGTCTCCTAGATCAGGTCACACGGGATGCTTCTTCTGGGTATGGCTCGCTTGCTTATATGCAAGTGGGAGCATGACAATTTGATGGTAGAGAAGCACCTAATTTTGGGTCATGTGTGAGCATAGGCAGTTCCTGGTAGCTCTGAGCAAGGTAATGGAGCTCCTCGGGCAGGAGAGCCAGTGGCATTTCTGCTCTGGCCAGCCTATGCTAGGCATGCTGACAGTAAGTGGCCCCATGCCCAGCAAGAAGTTGTTTTGGAGCCTCAGTAGCGTCTGATTCTTCTCAGGGGCCATAAAAGCACTGAGGACCCTAACCCCGGGCCCTTAAAAAGCTGGGTGTTGCAGCGTGCGTGTCTTTGGTGCCAAGTCTTTTTGGAGCTTGCTGCAAGTAACTTGTGCAAGACCTCCTGCATAATGGCTTTGCAGAGCCAAAGCCCAGCCTGTCCGGTGGACTGCATCCCTGCCTGCTCCTTGGTTTTTCAGTTCGACGAGGCTCACAGGACTGGAGTCGGTTGCTTTTTCTCAGGTTTTTCTGAATAAAAAAAGTTGCACAGTGCTGCTTCTATGGAAAAGCACCTTCTGTTTGTTGCATGGTGCTGGGGTGGGACTGGTTTAACCTGGAGGCTGGGATCTGTCCCATAGGACAGAGAGGAGGCGTGCTGCCCAGCTGAGCCCTGGTTTCGCTGGATCCAGCTGCGGTGGTTTAGGTTTCTGACCGAGTCTGTCTGAAAGCGGCACAGAACAAAACACAAAGAGAGGGAGGGTCGTAAGTACCCCCATTCTCTCCTGATAATCCCTTAAAAAATAATTGCAGGCCTAAACCTCTGGCCTCCAGCAAATTTTCCACTCGATTAGAGGCTTTTGTGAAGCCGGGGAAAGGGACACGCAGACTTGCACATTGTGCCGCTGCCCGAAACTTCCAGCTGGGATTTTTTCCATCAAAAGGGGATTTTAGTAAAACCATTATAAGGGGCTTAGTCACAGAAAAGCAGTTGAGCTGAGACAGGGGTAGATTAGCTTTAACATGCTTGTTTTTGGCACTAGGGACAGGGTGGAAGTTACACCCAGCCGCTCACATGCAGCCTCCCCCTGTCTCACCGACTCTCCAGCAGGTGTGTGCTAGAGATGATGTGTGTCCTCCCCATATTCCCCCCCAGCGTCCCCCTGGCATGCTGCATCTGAAACTGTCGGAGATGAGGGAACGAGAGCAGGCAGCCCAGGCGCAAATCCTCGCACCGTGTGGTCTGGGTCTGGAAAGCAGAAGTCGCTGTCACTGGGTTGGTCTTTGGTGTGGTCTGGGCAAGTTTTTGCTAATGGGCAGGTGCCTCTCGGGAAGGAAAACCATGAGGGGCAATAGCATTTGCAGCCTTGAGGACCGTGTACTCCCCACGCCTTTGATCCACATGGGTGGTCTCTGAGCATCACCGCAGGGACAGTCCTGGTGAAGATCTAGATAGAGCAGCTGGGAGAGCTGCAATCCGAGCCGTACCTGTTGTTGTGACGGGACCTCGGCCTTCAGGGCTGTCAAGGCGGCGCTTTTTGTCAGCTTTTATTTCAGGCGACAGCAAGCCTCCCCAGACAAAAAGCTGTGATGGCTGAAGGGCCTTAACAAATAGGGATGGCTCATCGGAGTGGCTCTGGCTGCTGGGAGCTCTTCCACAGCTCGTGTGCGTACACCAGTGCTTCTGGGACTCTGGGTGGCAAAGCCTGGTGTGGGAAGAGAAAAGGGATGTCCTCTGTGCTTAGTGTTTCCTTGTCCTGACCCTCCCTCTGCAAGGCTACCATAGGCTGGAAAACTCATTTCACTTTTTGCTGCTCCAGGTGGCAGAAGCCAGCAGGACTGGAGACAGGAGAGGTGGATGCCAGGCAGTGGTTGGCTTCTCATGGATTTGGGATGTAACCTTACCCAAATTGCTTCCACCTCTCTTTCCCCATTAGTGATGATACTTCCCTTTCTGACATCCGTGCATGTAATGAGTCATGCAGAAGCTAACTATTAATTCTAGTAAATCACCAGGTACAACTGCCTCCGAAAAAGACACCGTCACTGTATCCGCAGCAGCAGTGTAAGCAGCGTATTAAAAAATACTCAAGTTTAGGTGTTGTAAAAAGGGCAGGCGTGTACAGCTCCAGATATCTTAATGACTATGGAGCGACCGTGCCAAAGCCCTCCACAAAACCGAACTAAACCAACCCAGGCATTACTTTAAGTGTAATCCTGCTCCGTTACCGTTCTCATGCTTTGCACACTTTAAAAAAAAAAAAACACAAAAATTTCCAAAAATGAAACGTTTCTCAGCGTCAAGCTCTAGGAGTTGAGAGATGCAGACTTAAGCCTAGGATGGATGTTTTCTAGAAGGCAGCCAGCTCAGACCGAGGTGCGCGGGTCTCACGCCTCCACGGGGTGCCTGGACCACCGTTCCACAGCCACGCCGGCCGTGGGTGGCTTCCCAGTGTTGGCTTATGGTGCAAACCCCCGGGGACCCTTCACCACCAAGCCCCGATGATGAGCATCAACGGGAGTTCACCTGATGAACCCCACCTCGGGGGACATTGGCGGCATGAGTCAACCCGGTCCCGCCGCNGCGGGCGGAGCCCGGCCCGGCGACGGCGGCAGCAGGGAGGACGGGGAAGCCGGCGAGGGTTCCCCGGACGGAGATGCTGCGAGATAAGGGAGAGAGATCCTGGGGCTGCCGGTTGGCTCGGGATGGGGGATGCAGGTGGAAGGATGCGGGATGCAGGTGGAAGGATGCGGGTGCTTCGCTCCATCGGTATCCCAGGCATCATTCCCTTCTCTGCCTCACCGCGTTTGCCCCCGTCTGGTTTTAACTTGGTGCTCGGCAGATGTGTGGCCCAAGGGAGCTCGTTGTCCTCTGGCCAGCCCACTCAGGGACTGGTGGCGCGTTGGCCAAGTGGACAGAGATTCGTCAGAGCTGACAGGCAGGTGTTGAATCCCCAGGGCGGCTCGCTGAGGCTGGAGGAGCAGGGGAAAGCAGCTTGCCTGTGGCGTGAGCAGCTTTATGGGATTTCTCCCCAGCGTGCGGCGGGAGTTTGTAGCGCTGAAGGATGCACGTGGGTCATAGAATCGTTCAGGTTGGAAAAGACCTCTGGGATCATCTAGTCCCCCCTTCTTCGAACATCCCCCTAACCCCTAGGACATGTCTCAAAGCGCCACACCTACCCGTTTTTTGAACACCTCCGGGGATGGTGACTCCACCACCTCCCTGGGCAGCCTGTTCCAGTGGCTAGTCACTCTTTCAGCAAAGAACTTCTTCCTGATAGCCAATCTAAACCTCCCCTGGTGCAACTTGAAGCCATTACCTCTTGTCCTTTCATTAGTTACCTGGGAGAAGAGACCAGCACCAGCCTCACTACAACCTCCTTTTAGGTAGTTATAGAGGGCAATGAGGTCTCCCCTCAGCCTCCTCTTCTCCAGACTAAGCAATCCCAGTTCCCTCAGGCGCTCCTCATACAACATATTCTCCAGACCCCTCATCAGCCTCATTGCCCTTCTCTGGACCCGTTCCAGCACTTCGGTGTCCTTCTTGTCCTGTGGCTACCAAAACTGGACACAGTATCACAGAATCACAGAATTTATATGGTTGGAAAGGACCTCCAGGGTCATCAAGTCCAACCTTCTCCTAGCATCACTCTAACCAGTACTCAAGGTGCAGCCTCACGAGCGCCTTCATGCTGAAGCTGGGGTGCTGGGTGTGCAACTGTGGCTGTCATGGAAGGAGATAATGGTGGTGTTTTACTGGTGCTGGGTGCTTGGCCTTCTAGCTTGCCATACAAGGAGAGAGGCTGCTGGCTGCAGAGCCAGGATTCGTGTGGCATGCCTGTGTGATGCTGTCTGTACACCTTTGATGCTGACCTCTTTGAGTTGCCTAGGGGTTGTAAAGCCGGGATATTTTGGGGGAGAAAGAGGGAAGAAGGAGAAGGAAGGGGATGAACCTCAAATATAATTTTTTGTTTTGTTTTAAAGCTGGGAGGGAAAATTGCTTCATCTTCACATCACTGAGCTGTCCTCAGAGACACGAGGCTCAAAGGAAAGAAAGTAACTGGGAGGAGTTGCCCATTTCTAGACCCGAGTTAGGTTCTGTAGCAGAAGGGGAGTTTGGTTTATGTCTCAGTAACTCTCTCATGTGGAAATACTTGCTCAGGGCACATGTCCAGGTCCTGGTATTAAACTTTTGACACTCTTTCCAAAACACGCCCCAGATTTTAGGAAATCTTTTAGGAAAATCCCATTTCCGTTCATCTTTCTGTCGTAAGGACAGATCGGATTCAGATCTTTCGAAATCTCCACGGTGCTATTTCAGGTTGGGCTGCCATTGAGCTAATGCATTTGGTAGATTTAATTAAAGACGGGGGAGAAGCACTAGAGTCCCTGCCAAACGTGGCTGGAGTCTAAGTTCTGGCACAGGAGCCTGATGAACCCTCTCCAGCTCCTTCTTTCGTGCAGCTTGGGGCTGGGGAATTGAGTGGGACGGCCTCGCTGGCTGGCCGTGGCGGGGAGCGTCATGCAGCCCAGCCAGCAGCTCTGGCACAGGGCCTCGCTCATGTCCTGAGGGGTCCTCACATCCAGCCTGCACCACCCAGCTGAGTTTATTGATTATCTTTTTCCTCCACAGAAGGCACTATTAAATAGCTGCTGGCTAAAAGAGTGGGATTAAGGGCAGAGGAGGGAGAGAGAGGAAATTTAAAAGGGTCCACTTTGCTAGAAGCATCCTGCATACGTACGTAGTGAGGGTGCCAGATCTGAGGGACCTACCCTTGCGCTGTTAATGGCAGCCTGTGCTAACTTCCAGCTTTGGTTCCAAAAACTTTGGGTGTCTTGGCCACCCAGCTCTTGTTTTAACTCTTCCCTGACCTCCAAAGGGCAGGTTCAGTGCTAAGCTCTATACTGTCTAGCACAGAGATCACCTCTCGTCCTAGCACAGGCCCCAGGCGGTTTGCGTGACAGCTGCCCCGTGACCCCGTAATTTATTATCAGGGAAACAAAGGACCCCAGAATCACCATGACAAACTGATTCAGTCGAACCCACAGCGTGGGGTGGGAAGGTAGAAAATGTATAAATCTGTCATGCACAGACCTCCCGTATGCTAGTCCAAGGGCAGTAGGACCCAGGTGGACACTCCTTTTCCTCTCCATCTCCCAGGGAGCGAAGCCAGCCGGCTCTGGCCAGGGGAGCAGCTGCTGCAGCAGACCAGGAACCCCCACGCACACACAGGACTTTGCTGCAGCTTGTGAGCTGGGGTCCCCCACCGCCGCCCTTCAGTCCCAGCTGAGTCCTCTCCTTCCTAGCCTCTTCATCCCCGCTTCATGTCCTCTGCTCTGCTTTCTGCTGCCGCCTCTTGTCCGTGGCCCCTCTGCTCCCCAGTGCCTCTAGTCCATAAAGCAGGTCCGTGGTTCATCCTTCCTTATCTGTGCCCTGGCTTGCACAGCTGTAGGCAAGGGACCTGCTGCCCCAACCAGCATGGCTGGGTGGGCTGGGTGTGCTTTTGCTGGGCACGGTGGCAAAGGCTGGCACCAAAGCCACTGCTGGGGCACCGCGGGCTCGCTGACACAGACCCAAGACTTCCAGCTCGCTTCCAAACAGCGGGTTGGTTTTTTTATGGTTTCCTACCCCAGCTGCCAACTAAGTGAAGTTCAAAAATTCAAGAGCAACCGGAGAGCGAAAATTAAGTTTCCTTGTTACCCAGAGAAGTCACGTGGTACTTGGTCTATGGTTGTTGGCAATGGATTCTTTTAAGAAACCTTTCACTTTACTAGTAAATATGCATTCCCCCAGCCCTGGCCTCGCTGGACAGGGAGGCCTGTGTCCATGCCTGAGGAGGTGCTGTCATGCTGGGGCATGAGAGGAAGACATGAGGAGCATTTGCTCCATCTATGGGAACAGCCTAGGGTGTCTAAACGCTAGGCTTCAGGGACGCTTTGGTTCTGGCGGCTTCCTTTAGCTTGTGTTCCCCTTAAAGAGCATGTCAGGCCACAGGGGCAATGCTTTTGGCTTGGTTTTAAGGGGAGAAGGAAGGTCTTTTTGGGGGAGAGGAGGTTTGGGGTTGTTTTTTTTTTTCCAGGAAAAAAAGTCCTATCCTAGTTCTGATTTAGAGAACTTATGAGTACACGTGTTGTATTTAGACATAGATGTCCCATCGTTATCCATGTGAACATAGGGCTTGAGGAGGAAATGCCATTTTTCACTCAAATCCAGGAGAAACAAACCTACCTTATGAGAGATGTATCATTCCCCATCCCTCGCTGGAACTGCTGCCTACCCCAGGAACATTTACATTTTCAGCAGTAATGGGAACCTGATCTGGAATTCCCATTGTTTATAATGTTCATACATACATCCTCTTTTTTGGTCAAGAAGTTACTGTAAACTTCTTTCTTAACACAGGAGAGACAGACTCCACACCTCCCTCCAAGTAGAGGAAGATGGATATAGTGTCAGGCTCAATCAGATCCAATTGTGGTGGCTTTCCCTAAAGCGAACAATGCAGCTTTTGTGATGGACTCCCAGCAGAAAGCTTGGAACTCTTGGAAGGAAGGGAGGAAAAAACAACACACACCCCAAAGTCCAACCCTTGAGATAGCCCAGGTCCTTAGGATGCAGAGGAGATGGCGTTTCTTTTCAAGAGGGCTAGAGTTGGGCACTATTTTCCCCTTTGAAATGCGACATAAGAGGGGTGAGGTGGTTAAAGCTGGCAACAAAGAAGTATGCCCAGTCCAGGCTCAACCACAAATACCTGTGGAGGCAGAGGCTAAACACAGGGCGCGGAGGGGACCTCCTTTGCTAGGACATCCGAACCTACCTGGAGCAGCAGCACCCCAGCGAGGGCTGCTGGAGCCGGGGGTGGGGGGGAACAAAGTGGCCTGCTCGGAGCTGCAAGTGCTTAAAATGCAAATGTACAGGAACTTCAGACCATCCCCCTCCCTCCTCCTCGGCGCGGAGGAAAGCAGCTTAAATACAGCCAGGCCTGGAGAGGAATGTTAAAAAGAGGGGAAGAATCGCCCTCCTCCTTTCCATAGGGACCCGGGCCCGGCCAGATTGAGTATGCATGACTGAGCAAGCAAGCAAGGACAGCTCCTCTTTTAACTTTCCTGAACAATGGCTCCGGCTTCTTCCACCATTTCGCATTCCCCCTCCTCCGAGGCAGGAAGGGGGCAGCGGGGCGAGGGAGCCGGGCCGGGCTGCGGGGAGGGGGGGGGCTTTGTCCCGGCCCCGTCACCGCCCCAGCGCCAGCAACAATACCGAGCCCACCGCCTGGAAGGCGCAGGAGGGACCCCGGCGGGTTAAAAGTCATCTGCTGAGGAGAAAGATTATGCTATAGGACAAAGGACACCTTTAGATTATTCACTGTTTTTTTTCTTTCTAACGCGTTCCCACTTTACTTCCTCTTTTAATCTTGGCCTGGGCAGTGAAAACCAAGATATCTTGGATTTCCCAGGTCCTTGTGCGCTGGCGAGGGCATGGGGTTTTGGTGGTTGTCACTGCTGGGAAATGTTTTTATTTGGTGGGTCTTCCACGCAGGGTGGGCCTCAACTTAAACCACAAAAAAACCCTCCGCCCTCTACCTGGAGCTGAAAAAAAATCAAAAAACGCAGAACTTCTGTCCCCCCTTCCTTCAAAATACCTTCTTCTGACAGCGATTACTCGATTCACTTGCTAGAGAGCTTCAGCACTTGCAGTTTCTCTGACCTCAAACAGATCCGATGCTGACGGGCAGCCAAACCCGGCTTCTCCCCACAGATGCGGCGAGCGCCCTCACAGACAAGGCTGGTCCTACCAAACCCCTTCCTTACAGACTCCTCATCGTGATGTTACTCAACATCCTGCACAGGAGGCACCAGGCTGTCTTCCTTCCTTCTCCTCCTCCCCAGCAGCCTCAAACCCCCAGCATGAGCCACATGGCATACTTACCAAACCCAACAGATATAGATAAATAGAGAGATACATGTCTTTAAAAAGCACAGACAACACAGATACAGCTTTTTTTTTTTTTTCAAAAACATACTTCATATTTCCTCTTTTATTATATAAATATGTTTAACCTTTTACTGTAAGAATATAAAATGTTTTAAGAGGATCTTTGTTATTTTTTTTTATACAAATTCACAAACAGTACAATTAATCCGTAGGGGTCTCTGGGTTTGCGTTAACTCCGTGGTCTGGCCTGTTATGGTGGAGGATTTGAGATTTTGAACAGATGAGCAAAAAAAAAAAAGAAAAAAGAAAAAAGCCAAAGTATTTTTATTTAAAAAAAAAAACCAACCCAAAAACCAAACTTACTCTTCTTCTTTAAAATAATAATAACAAAAAAAAAAATCTAAAGACCCAGCTCCATTTTATCGACAGAACAGAGATAAGACAGATGAACTTCAGTCTCCTCCCCTTCACATTGCAGCCTCGGGGCCTGCAGGCCAGCTCTGCTCCTCTCCTCCACCTAACAAACAGGAAGCCTGGCACAGTGACCTTTTGTAGGTGATTTGGGAGGGGAGGGGAAAGCATTTGCATATATCTGTGTATATATATAAATTTTTAGAAAAACGAACTTGCATTTTACACATTTCTGTTAGCAGTAGCCCAGTCCTCAGCATGGATTCTCACATGTTACATGTCCGTGCTAGAAATGCAGAAGCACAGTTTGGGTCCCCGGTGAAGAGGGAGGGAGAGGCACAACCAGAATGTGAAGGTGGGACACAGTAGGGTAAGCTTAAAAAACAAAAATTAAAAAAAAAANAAAAAAAAAAAAAAAAAAAAAAAAAAAAAAAAAGCAGGGAAGGGGAGAAAAAGAAGAACAAACCCAAGGGGCATTATTCCAGTCTAGGCACAAAAATGTTTCAGTCTCAAAATCTCTTTCCTGTAAGAATTCCAGGGCTTTTGAGGAGGCGGAAAAAAAAAAGGGAAAAAAAAAAAAGGTAACAAATTAAAACGAGGTAGCCAGACATCATATATATATTTATATATATAGAATATATTCAGCAGAAAAAAAATGTACTTAAAAATCCACAAGAACAGCAACTTCAAATGTCTTTAAAAATAAAACCATGTAAGAAAATGAATACTGTAAAGAGGAGAATGAGTGAGGAAAATTGGGATCAGTTACAGGATGTAAGCAAGGGATAGATGGGAGAGTAAGAGGCTGTTTTTGTAGCAGTAATTTTTTTTATGCATTTCAAAATAAAAACAGGTCACAGTATCTCAAATGAAGCAGAAATGAAGCTGGAGATTCTTCCTCAAGTCCCCTGGGTAGAGGGGAACTAGACACCCCTTCTACCCGCTCACCCCCGACCCAAAGAGGAATGGATATGTAGCTGGATATGTCTATCCCTGTTGCCAAGAAGGAGGGAAGAAAAAGAGAGAATGATGAAAGGGAAGACGAGTCTCGGTAACTCAGTGTCCCCTCAGTGCACGAGAAGGCTTAAAGGGACTGGGGTCCACATCCAGTCCCCCCAGAGACAGGAGAAGGAGGAAATGGTATCTTCACCTCCAGTAGAGAGATGGGAAGAGAGAATGCAATGCCTAAGCTTTTCCATTAACCATAGTGCAGGATGACACGGAAACATACTGACAAAAGGAGAGGCTGTAGCTATCCCTAGTCTCAGTGCAGTGGAGAACTGGCACAGTGGGAGGTTGCACCCACCCACAGCAGAGAATAACATGGAACGGGAGATTGAAAACAGATTTTAAAAATCAAAATCAATGTACCTAGGGAGCAGTATTTCTGTCACAATTCCCAGTTGGCAGGGGAGGGGCAAGCGCAGAGGTGGAACGGTTATTTTACCAAAAGCTGTGTCTGTGCCCAGTGCAGGTTGACCAGGTACATAAATGTAGCTAGGAAGCCTTTTCTGCTGTTGTTACCGTTTGTTCCCATCTCCATTCCCACTCTCCTTTACATAAACCAAAAAAAAAAAAAATCTACTCTGAATACATGGCAGAACATGGGTCTTTCTTTATCCATCCTTAGTGCACGAGGGGATGGAATCAGGGAGTGGGGATAAAGAGGGGTTTCTCTAGCCCCAGTGCATAAGTGTGGGCTTCTACCTCTTCCGCAGGGAAGGATGCTGTGGAGCAAGGGGGAGCTCTGTCTCCCCAGCGTGGAGCTGGAGGCATGACCTGGAAAAAGGATAGGTGCTTTCTCTCCTCCTGCCCCACCTTCCTTCTCCTCCAGAGCAGGAGTGGGTAGGCAGCCCAGAAGGGTCGAGGAGATACTCTCTTTCTCTGTGTTCCTCCCTCTGGTGCCAGGGTGCGTGAGTAGCATGGCTCTGTGCGTGCCCCTCTCTCTCTTTCTCTCCTCCATTGCAGCAGTCAGTCAGTGAGTCCCTCCAGAGGAGATGGAGGTCTCAGGGCACCCCCCTCCTCTCACCTGACCTTCTCGCTCTCAGTCATTTCCCAAAGTCCCAGGTTGAGCACCTTGAGGCAGGGCAGCTGGGTGATGCGCTCCAAGCCCCGCTTGGTGATGCGGGTGCAGCCGTAGAGATCGATGCCCGTGAGCTGGCTGAGGTGTTCGGCGATGAGCTCCAGGCCCTTGTCAGTGATGCGGACGCACTGGCCGATGTTGAGGGTGCGGAGCCCGTGCATCTGTCGCACCATGCGGTTGATGCCCTCGTCGCTAATGTGGCAGGAGCAGAGGGAGAGGGAGCGCAGCCCGTCCAGGCCCTGTGCGATGTAGGCTAGGCTCTGGTCCCCCACCTTGTCGCAGAAGGAGACGTCGAGGCCGGACAGCCGCAGGCTGCCCATGGCCAGATGCATGATGCCCGTGTCGCTGATGTTGTCGCAGGAGCGCAGGTTGAGGCTGCGCAGGCTGCTCATGTGCGACAGGTGCAGCAGCCCCGCGTCCGAGATGCCCCCGCAGAAGCTGAGGTTGAGCTGGCGGAGGCGGCCCAGCCCGCGGGCCAGGTGCTTGAGCGAGAGGTCGCTGAGCTTCTGGCAGTCCTGCAGCGTGAGCTGCTCCAGGCCCAGGCAGCCCTCGGCCGCGCTGCGTGTCATGCCCGCCAGGTGCCCGATGCCCACGTCGGAGAGGTGCCGGCAGGAGCGCAGGTTGAGGCTCTTGAGGCGCTGCAGGCCCCAGGCGATGAGGAGGAGGCCGGTGTTGGTGATGTTGCTGCAGCCCCCCAGCTCGAGCACCTCCAGGCCCTTCAGGTACTGGGCGATGCGGCCCAGGCTGCTGTCCGTGATCTGCTTGCAGAGGCTCAGGTTGAGCGAGCGCAGGGAGCTGATCTCCGCCACGAAGGCGTGGCCCAGCCCGTTGTCGGTGAGGTTGTAGCAGCCGCTGAGGTTGAGGCTCTCGATGTCCGCCATGCCCTGGATCACGTAGCTCAGGCTGCGCCGCAGCGACAGGATCTGCACCCGCCGGATGCCCCGCGCCGCCAGGCTGGGGAAGAGCGAGGGGTTGGCGCGGCGCAGGTGCAGCTTGGCCTCCACGCCCCGCCAGACCGAGCGGTGGTAGGCGGCGTCCCGCCAGGCCGTGCACACCTGCGCCGCCCGGCCCTTGTCCCGCACCTCCAGGTACCCGAAGATCATGGCCAGCAGCTCGGGGAACAGGCACGAGATGTGCGTTTCCATC
>VZZY01001833.1:145528-164847 GCA_013400335.1 Eurystomus gularis
TCAGCCCCGCAGCGCAGTCCAGCCTGCCCCCCGGCTTCAGGCCTCGCTGGGTGATACCAGCGGCCCACCCCAGCGCCGGGGCTCGGCAGGGGCCGCATCGGCCCTTGAGCCCTCCGGGGAGCCCCGGGGCCACCGGAGCCCGTGGGGAGGGACAGGGGCTTCTGCTGCTGCACAGGGCGAGAGCGGGCTGCTGCCTCCCCCGTGGCTGCCGGGCAGCAGGCTGCTGCAGTCTGCGGCTTGGCCTCGAGTTCGCCTGATGGCCTTGACGGCCAACATTTGGGAACACGCAGTGTAGGCGTCCCTGCAGGAGGGGAGCGCGGCTCTAAAGAACTCGGAGATCTGGGTAACGGTCAAGGTTGCTAGAACTCTGGGTGAACCGTTTTAGGGCCTCCATGATGGTGAGATGGAGAAACTCCTGAAAATGGCCTTCAGCTCATGGTGTCCTTCAACTAGCGCTGAAGGTGGTCGAAGTACACACCTAAACCGAGCCATTGCCAGTGATTTCCAGCAATT
Source organism: Eurystomus gularis (assembly GCA_013400335.1). Classification (NCBI taxonomy): domain Eukaryota; kingdom Metazoa; phylum Chordata; class Aves; order Coraciiformes; family Coraciidae; genus Eurystomus; species Eurystomus gularis. The sequence goes on from VZZY01001833.1 coordinate 146,042, forward strand.
TCAGGAAAGAACGATTGAAATCCGAGTGCCTGTTGCCTCATGTAATGGTAACTGCGTGTTTCAACGCTGGGCAGTATTGCAGCAGTGTTAAAAATGGGTTAAGTTCCACCAGAGATCAGGTAAAGCTTTTCAAAACAGTTTCAGAAGAGCAGGACTGCTGCTCTGTGCCAAAGGGCTGCACAGAAAAAAATAAAAAGTTCACATTTATTCAACACGGCAGGGCGCATTTTTAATACTGTTTGAATTACTGAAATACTACAAAAATATCCTAGTTACTGGCGTTTGCTGTACTGAGATTTAAGCTCTATTTTAATCCTCATCTAAATTTATCTGCTGCAGAAACGCCCATGACTCCATCTTCACCTACAGATTCCATATTGGCAGACTCTGGGCTACTTGGAGGTTGCACGTTTAGATTTCATTCTGCTTTTTTCTTTCCTTTTTGCTTAAAGTTGGAGGCAAGGCAAGTTGAAGGACTCTGAGGCCCCGATCCTGCAATGAGAGCCGCGTGCGTATAAGCACCGCTGTCGACATTAGGCTGTGGTTTGGTAACACAGAAAAAAGGCAGCAGGACAACTCCTGTTACTGGCTCCAACGTAGGGTGGCCGCATGATGTGACGCGCCGACCTGGTATTCATTCACTCTGCCTGCTTGAGTTAATTCAAGAAGTTTTTGACAGGTTAACTTTTTACTAGCAGGCTTTATGCCGGATCAGGTATCACTTGTACACGGCTCCAGCCAGATCAGGTATCGTCTGCACCCCTGCGGCTGGCGTACAGCCAGCGTAAAATCGGTGTTGGCTCCGTATCGTGCGCTCTGGCTCATTCGGCACAAGCGTGATCACGTGCCTTGGCCTGGTCCCGATCAAATTCGTACTCCTGGGTGATCCAGCAACGCGTAGACCTGGTTTTAAGGATTGTGGAGCTGCAGTCCCACCCAGGCGCTGTACCGGGGTGTCACTGCGTATTAATTAACTTTGAAGCATTATTTATTTAGTTCCGCGCTGTCGGAGGATGGGGGATGGTTAACCATCAGGTTAATAAGAACAAGATTAGGGGCGGTAGATTTTTGCTGAGCAGCCACGCTGCAGATCTGCTGGGCTCAGACCAGTCATAGAGCATCACAACCGAAAAGGAGACGTTCAGTGGAGCAAGGAGCAGCTGAAAGGTACGGTGTCTCCCGGGCCTGCCCCGGCGAGGATTGCTTGGCTGAAGGCAGCGGGTTTGCTTACGAGAAGGCTGAGTCCGGAAGACATCAGGCAACGTGTGCAAGAAATGCGGTACAAAGGTGGTGTTGGTGTCTCTTAGTGATTGTTGCATTACTCATCACTGGCAGAGCTATAAGCAAGTTACACAAGTCATCCGGAAAGAGTGCTAATGAAGTATTTTACTGTATTAACCCAAATTCAACTGCAGAATCTCACCATGGAAGTAATGTGGTATTTCCTCTCTCTAAGCCTTTCACCTCCAAACCACATTTGAGGGGGAGCGGGTAAAGGCGTGCTCTTTACGGCATAAAAGCTTACCTGAAATACCTTTATGTTTCAGCACCTTGTGTCTGTAACGCCTGTTGTGTGTAACCGGCAAAGCTTAGAAATAGGTGATGCATTTTCTGGAGGCTCTGGAGTTCTCTTTCTCACATGTTACATATTTGGAGTGTCCGTGCTTCCTTGTGAACAATTGAGATTTACATATTAAGTGGAAGAGCCCTGGAATTTGGACTCATAACCTGAATCTACCGTGGGGTTGGTTTTTTTAGGAGGAGCATGGAAAGTATTTTTCTAGGAGATTTTTATTGCTCACTTTATCTAAGAGACAGATGTTTGGAAATACGGGTTTAGAAAGACAAAAGTACATGAAAAGGGCCTATGTGTCACATGGTTGTTCGGTTGACTTTGTGTTTCCAGGAGTAAGGAAATATGTGCCGTGTTTTTAATGATCTCATACAGTATAAATAGGAGGTGGCAATCACCGTGCGATAAACTGCAATTTATTGAAAAATCCCTGCCTGCTTCGTATACACTCTGACGGCTGATCCATCCCCTTGGAACCGTCTCCAGCATTCCAGCCTCTTGAGCAGCTCCCAGCAGCCGCTTTTTCTTTTTGAAAGCACTTGCCAAATAAATGTTTCATTCTTTCTTTTTTTTCCCCCAATTACACCGGTGTTCAGTGGAGTCCGGACAGTTTTGCTTGGCAGAGGTTCAGGGGGATCCGTATAACTCACTTGTGGCTTCTGCGATTGGAAGTAATTTGTGCTGATAAAGCTGCACCATCGTCTGTCCTGTATCTTTTATTGCATGATGGGGTGTAACATCCACCAGGTCTTTCCACAGCTCCCATCTCAGTCTGTCCCTGTTTGTTTCTTTTGCTTCTCAGTTTGCCGGGTAACTTTTGGCTCAAATGAATCGTTTAAGACGCAACAAATAGAATCCTTCCTTACCCTTCCTTTTCTTTTGCCACCCTACTCCTGTGCTTTCTCAGTTTCCACGGCTTCAGCCATGGAATGGAAAACTTATGAATTTACCCACAGGAATCTGCTTGGCATTTGGCTTTTTCTTACCTGTGAGTGGTGGCCGCTGGGACTGCAGGTTGGAAATGACACAAAACCGCTTGAACAATAAAGCCTGTGGCCTGCTAACCCTTCTCTCTCTCTCTCTTTTGATCCATTTAACCTTAAATTAATTCCTAAAGTAATACATTTTCCCGCCTTGCTGAGCTAACCGTGCTCCTTTCCCTGAACTAGCTCCTTGAGGGACTGTGTGCCTCCTCGCCTTCTCTTGTGCCTTGCAGTCACTAATCCTTCCCATTGCCCCTCCTGACCGCACTGTCCCACCTCCCAGCACCTGGGAGAGGAGAAACAGCTTCATCCCAGGGAGAAGAGAAGACCACAGGGAAGGGTTGTACCAGCAGCTCAGATTCACATGCTCCCACTCACCACGGCTGTGATGATCGAAGTGATATGAGGCAGGTAGGACCCCATGCGGTCCTCATTCACGCAAACAGCTCTGGAGATTTAACTGTCATTTAAAGTGGTGGTGCGTTACTTCCCACTCTTGGAAAAGAAAAAAAAAAGGCGTGGATGGCCTCAGCCTCCCTCATGTGTTGCGGAGCTGCAGGCTGGTGCCGTTTGGGGTGTAGTCTGATACAATCTGTGAGCTAATTTCCTGTGACTGGCTGATGTTGAGTTTTCAGTCCTTTTGTCCAGCCCACTGCTAAGTTTCTTCTCAGTTGAAAGTGTTTTGCCACAGTCTAAGCTACAGTGGGGAAATTTCTCCTCTCTAAAAAAATGCAACTGGCTTAACGAGTAGTTCAGCTAATGCTGGTTTGGGACTGGTTCAAGTTCTAATGTCAGCCATGCTCCAGGGGCTGCAGCTGTCCTTCACAAAGTGGCTTCCAGACCTTCATCAGATTTGAAGTGTGTCCACAAAAATCAACTAAGTCTGTTACAACCCATGGTCTTAAACGAGGTTTTAAGTTGGTTTTAGTTCTTAAAAGTCAATTTGGGGAATTTCTTTTGTGCGTGAATGAATCCAAAATGGTCTTTTGGCATTGCTGACACCTAAGCCACCCTCTTCTGACATGGCTCAGGAAGATGAGGGTGCCAGCTTGTCGCAGGGAGAACACAGTGCTCATCAGTGTTTCATGCTGAGTAGACTCCTGACAACGACTGTAGGGCTTTTCTGCCCTTAGCAAGGTGTTAGAGGTTCCTTTACTTCTGTGAACATAAAGCAGAAATGATCCCCTAGGATCCTCCTGTGAATGCAACCAGTAATTACATGACAAAGATCTCTGTTAAGAGTAATGCATTGAGGTGTAGGCAGAACAGCTGTGTAATGTGCATAAGCATATATACATAGCTATGTACATGCATACACACATGTAAGTCAGGACAGGGCTGTTGAATGGATGGATTCCCTTTGGAATTCGTGCTGGTCATGGTCTCTTTTTTGACGGGAGATTATAAGGAAAACGTTAACTAATCAGCGGGTTATTTGGAAATTGCAACATTAGGATCCTCTTGCATGCAGAGCTTTGTTGTAAAGCTTAGGTCTCTATGAAGCTTTCCTTAAAATTAAAGAAATGGTGTTTTTTCTGTACTTTGCAAGTGTCATGTCTCCAATAGTAAATGGTACTTTGGGATTACGTGGTTGTTCCTGCACAAAGTAATTCTGATCTGCCATGTGTTTCCTGGTGTCAGAGGTGGCTTATTCAAAATACAGCATACTGTGAATATGTGGTTAGGTGCTGGGGCAAAATTCAGAGCTGATGTTTCAGTGCAGACTCCAGCTCTTAAGTCTGAGCCTTTGGGATCTGATTATTTTCTTCAGGTTTTGATTTTACTTGTCAGTCAGTAGCTGACAAGAATATAGCTATGCTGATATGAGGAGGAATGGTCAGAGGATGTAAAGCATGGGAGGTCTGGGTTATATTCCCAGTTTTACCATTAAATTGGCCAGCGACTGTTGCTGCTGTAACAGATTGAACCAAGCATAAATGAAGGGATGGCTTGAAGAACCAAAATATTATGGTCCAGGCAACTGCACTTGAATGCCGTGTACCTATCAAGTGTGTCTCATCTGCTCTTGTGGGACAGGACTGGCTGGTGGTTAGAGCAAGCGACCTGGGCCCCTGGCCGCAGGCAATTCTCTGACTCCGCTGTGCGTGTCACACCCTTCATGGCTTATACGAAGCTCAGTCCTCAATGGTTAAAATCATCAAAGGGAAAGTGCTCTGGGAGGGCAGGATGTAAAATCTCAAACCTCAGCGCTTGCAGTTCGTTGCATCGGGTGCTATTTTAAGTGCTGGGCTTCGTCATTTCTTTATTAGCAGTACCAAAGAAGATCGAGATGGAAGAAAATATCTGATGTAATCATTGTTATTAAAAGCAGTGGCACAAAAACAAAGAGACCTTTCAGGCAGTAATTGCTTTCATAAGCTGTTCCTGGGGGTTGAACTCTGAGACCTCTACAACTTGATCTAAAAGGGGCAGCCCCTGCAGTCACAGCAGAAACGTGTGTGTCTGACATGCTGTGTGGTACCTGTTACAGCAGCACGTTTGTGAAATCTTCTTCTGTAACAGCCGTTTAGTCCAAAACCCAGCAGAGGCGGCCGGATGCTGTGTGTGTGCAGCTCCGCTGACAGCCAGCACATGCAGCCTGGGATGGAGGAGGTGTTACACCCTTTGGCTGTGGTTGCTGGAGAGTGAGTGCAGCATCCCCGCTGCTGAAGGTTTCCATGCAGTCAGGGCAGATGAAGCACTACTGGCCAGCTTGCAGGTAAGGGTTATTTGGCTGCCAGGGAAGCTTCTTGCTGTCCTCTCTGTCAGAAGCTCCAAGGAACAAAAAGGAATCAGTACCTGGGCTTGTCCTCTAGCCTTGCATGAGGCCCCAGGAGTGAGGTCCAGGGACGGGTAATTCATCTGTTCTTGCAATAGCGAAAGGTAGAGGTGGCCCCTCCAGAAGGTGAGCCCAGCCCGGGGAGGGTACAGATATAGCGCGTGGCTCTTAAAACACAGGATTTTTGTACCCGTGGATTGCTGCAGTGTTACTTTTAACTTAACTCCTCCCTCTCTGGACCACGGCCACCAGCACATTTTCAGGTAGTAAATAGCATTCTCAAATTGGCAGTTCACTAGAATTGGACAAAGTTATGTCGCCTGCCCTACGAGCATTAGCTCTGAAGTAATTTCTTAGAGGAAAACTGAGAAATAGGGCAGTACTGTTTTGGAAACATGCTGTGAAAATCAGAGCCACCATTAAAGCCTGGCACAAACTGCAGGTGAGAGTTACAAAACGCAGTTTTCTATGGAAGGCAGGATAAAGACAGAAAATACAATTTTTTACTTAACACCAGGTTTGCATTAGTTCTCACCAAAGGAAGGTTACTTTAACATCTTCCTGAAAGTAAAAGTGTAGAAACTGTTGGTGCTAAATTCCGGTTTTCTGAAAGTTATCCTGCTGCAAGAGCAATGGATGCCCAGAGAAGTGGTGGCACGAGGAGGTGCTTTTCAGAAACTACTTGTGTTCTTGCTTCTGTTCTTGGCTACACGTGGATACTCTAAAACCCCATTCAGACTGATAAATTCACCAACGAGTGTCACCTACCTGCATGTGGCAAAAATCTTGAAAATCCTCTCCCAAAATGCAGCGGTAAAGTTAAGGGCAGATGCAGACAGAGTGGGAAGAAAGTATAGAGTTCACTATGCTGGAGGTGGAAATATAAGTGGGTAAGACAAGATTTAGGTTTTGCACTAGTTCTTTCAACTTGTTTCTACACCATTCAGAAAAAAAACCCACAATAATCCTTCACCTACACTATAATGTAAATTAATCCTCTATGTGACCAGACCTTGCCATGTACAATGAGAACACAACTTTCTTTAATCTATATGGTCCCAAACTTTCTAAAAAAATGTGTGCACAGGAAAACATAAGCTAGAAATATTCCTTTTACTCCTTCCCTCCCGCCCCCCCACTTTCTTTCCCCTGTTTCACCCCTGAGATCTAGTATTTTCCTAGTCTTGTCAGTGTTGTTGTTCCACAGTTTTTGCCAGCAACCCCAGTCTGTATTCCTTATGTTCCTTGTTGAACAGTGAATCCTTTCGTAAGAAGGTCATTCCTTGATGCCCTGAAGCAGGCAGCATAAACAAAAATCTTCAGATGTATTGAAACCTGTGGAAATATTAATAGAATGGTGATGGTTGCCAGGATGTGGGAAACAACGGGTAAATAAATAACACTCCTTTGCATATCCATAGCACCTCTCTACACAGCGCCTTTGGCTAAATGAGAGGTCCGTGTAATCATGTAATACCTGCAGCTTCGTAGCATTTTGGATTGCTTTGCAGTTTTTAGCCCTGGTGCATCTGTGATGAAACTGAGCCCCAAGATGTCTCTTCTGCGTGGATGGGAAGTTAGTATCTGCGGCTTAACTTTTATTTGAAATCCTGGATGTTTGGGTTCATGCTGTCTCACGCTAGGTGCCCAGAAGTATAGGCATGAAATCAGTTTTTGGAAACTTAGGGCTGAATGACTTTCCAGCATCACATGCTGGGTTTGTTGCAGGGCCAGGAATACAGCCCAGATCTCCTGGCTCCCTACCCACTGCCTGAATGGCAAGGCCAGTCCTCAGCTCCATTTCAAGGGATCCTAGAGAGCACTGGCATTTTAGCAAGTCAGCTGGCAATTTTGCTGTGTTTGGTTTAGAATGGTTCACATTCTTCCATCTAATTCCCACACTGAAAATTTCCAGCTTCCTATTTTCCCCGGGCTGTCCCAGCAAGACGTATTGAATATGCAGATGTGATGGCACACGCTCACACATGTGCTTTTCCTGAAGCAACCCCTCAAAGTTTGTTCTGGATGTTTGTTTTACTCCGATTCCTCTAATCCCCGAAGTGACATTAAACAGATTTTTTTGTTTAACCTTTGTATGAAACACTCTCTCTCCCTCTATTTCTAAGGATATGTGGTTTTAGTTACATTTTGTTATATTCCCTTGTGCGTGGAGGAGACACTGTGTAAATGAAAACATATTATCATTATTACACACCACGCACAATTGTCTTCTCAGACATCTCCCATGCATGCCTTCTCTAGAACGTATTTTTGAACGTGCACGTCACTATGTTTTCAAACCCATTCGTGTAATAAATAACTGCTGTAAATAACTGCTGAACACTCCGTGAGGGTCGTTCACTCAAAGTCTTGGAAATACATCTCAAAGGCAACTGAAATCATGACCAAAAGCAGGAATAGGAGCTAGGAGACTTGGTAGCCCGTTCCCTAGTGATGTTCTCAGTACAAAACCAGCACTGGGACTGCACCCTGTCAGCACAACTGAAGCAAAGACAATGAAAAAGCTGGCTTCTCCTTCAAGTGAGGAAGTTATTTTGCTGGAATAGCATAAATCCTTAATGGGATTTCTTGCTTTCCCTACAATATAGAGACTCGGGCAATTCCTCCTCTCCTCCTATATCCTGCCCACTGCAGGGATAGGTGCGTACACTCTCATAACACCAGCTTTCTGTGGTCCACACCTGCAAACAAGCACACAAGCATAACCCTTCTATGCAGTGCAGCGTGCTTCCCTCACCCGCAAGACAGGCAATCCTTACCTCCTCTACAAATACACTCTCTTTTGCAGGACAAACACATTTTTCACTGCAAGAACATTGTAGTTGTCCAAAAAAGCCAGGATTGCATTCCAGATGTACAGCTGTTCCACCTACAGAAATTCCCTAGTCCTGACGAGTCAACATATTCAATAACATATTGCCAGAGAGAATAAATATATCCTAGATAATGGGGAAAAAGATCTCCAGTACTGTAAGTGTCCTTTTGAATGGCAGCGTAGAATAGATTATTTGAATTTTCTCTATATGAGTGGCAACTGGAAGAACTTAACCCACTGGATTTCTCCCGCTGGTTACGTGTTTTCCCTTTATTTTCAAGGGAAGAATAAACACATTTCTTTCTTTGAAAAAAGGCTGTCTCCTATAGACTGTTCTCTTGTGTTTTGTAAGTTCTGCCTGAGGTATTAGTATGAATATGGAGTTAATAATAACTGTATTTACATGGCTCCACTGGTGGATCTTTAAATGCATTAGGACTTCTAACTTATCACAGCATCCACAGGCAGGATCGCAATACCAGTGCTGAAATTAATTTACCTCCCCTTGGCAGATGAAGAAACTGGATTTGCGTCTCAGTTAGTTCTAACCAAAATGAGGGGCCTAAGCAAATCAGCAGTGGTGCTGGGAAGACAAGGTCCTGACCTGAGCCCTAGCTGTAGTCACCAGACACAGGGTCAGATCCCCACCTTGCCTAGATCAGCAAAGCTCCAGACGAAGTCACCGCAGCGAGGACTGTTCGTGCCAAGTCGTCAGCTTTGTACGTGCTCCTCACTGGAAATGCCAATGCAGTGCAGTTTAAGTGCCGCGTGTTAGGTGGCCAAAGAATACCATTAGCATAAAAGTGTGATGCAGCCTCAGTGACCGAGGAGGGGAGACAGGCTGTCCCTACAGAGGACCTGACCTGATGTCCACCCTGTGCCCAGGGTGAAGTTTGGCCACAGGAGAGCATTTTAGCCTTTGTCTACCAACCTCTGGTTGCTTCTGAGGAAAACGCTCTTCCCTTTGATAAAGTAGTGCATGATCGTATACATACCTGAATTTTCACCAGGAATGAGAATCACTCAGTAGTCACTTGTTTCCTTCTTCAGGTGTGATTTTGAGACCGGGTGACAATCTGACGCCATCTGACACTGTAGGTGTATGATCATTCAAAGATAACATCAACCCACATTGCGTCAGCTGAAGCAGTCCTACCCTTCCTCAGCTCTTGATAGCAAACTAGAGAACTGGTTTGCATTAGAAGTCAAAACACCCAGATGCCTTTCTGAAGTTTGCAGGATCATAACGATCTGAATCAAGTACCCTTATCCAGGCCAGCTGCACCTGCAACGGTGACTTTTACATCCATATTTGATGGGCTGCGAAGTGTGGGCACTACCAGCTGGGCTCTCAGGACAGCTTAGGGACAAATTTTCTGGTGTCCATCAATCATGGGCTTCTACACTATTTTCTGAGTAGATGAGGTGTTAGATAAGCACCTACATTTTCCAGATAATTTAACCCCTTGGAGTTTTGCTTCTGGTAGTTACAACAGTTTTCCTGTAAAAAGCAGGATGGGAAAAGCGCAGTTTTCCACAGGCACCTCTGAAATCTGATTCCTTGTTTTGAAGCCTAGGTGTGGGCTGAGCTCTTTGGAGGATGAAGTCCTCACTGGTGAAGTGCAGGATGTGCTCAGAAAACCTCGCAATGGGTGGAAAGCCGGTCTGGTGACAACTTGCACTGGCTGTGTTGATGTAAAGCAAGTTTTGACTTTTGGTAGCCCTGCTGGGCAAGCAGAGCTGTGGGAGGAGAAGATGGATGCTATGCTAGCGTCTGTACCACCAGCAAAAGTGTGACATTACAGTTCATGTTGAGGAGAAAAGCAGGAAAAAAGTGTAACTTTTTTTTGAAAGCTTTTCATAGCTTTGGCAGTTAAAATATCTATATAATATGCTTTGAAAATGGAGTCAAATTCAGAGTCATTGAAAAGGAGTAACTCTGAGTAAAGTGCACTTTTAGCAATTTTAGTTACTTTTCCAGTTCTTTCTTCTTTCTGCTCAGGGAAAGATTTACAAAGCAGCAAATATTAGTTGCTACACTGGAAACCTCATCTGTTTTACAGAGAGGCATCTTTCAAATTAATGCTTTGTTACTAATTTTTAACACTTAGATTTAAGTTGGTATTTTTTTACTGCCATGTTCTTGCACTTCAGGGCCTGCCTCGATAACACAGAGGCTTTGGCAGCAATCTGGGTTTAAGTATTTCCCGTCCAAGAAGCTGGTGTTCACCCTCTGTGCAGTTGTGCCCTCAGCCTGTGGCAGTGAGCTGTGAAATCTGTCAGGGAACAGATCCACAGTCGAAAAACCTCCCAGGAATTCAGTTTTTCTGAAGTGCCCGTGTGGCTCCATGTGAATTTAACTCAGGCAAAGGTGGTACTGTTGTGGCTCAGCCTCGTTTTTGCCATGAGCCACTCCAGGCAGTTAAGTAAAACCCAGTCTTTTCTCTTTGTAAGTTTTGAGCTGAATCTTTTAAATTGTTTACGTCATCAAGGGGCTGCACCTTGAAAGGGCTGCCCCTTGAAAGAGCTGTGTCCTGTGGTGCAGGGCTGGGATGAGCCCCCCAGGGTGGGAGAGAGAGGTCTTTATTCCCCTGGTAATGCTGGCAGGAGAACCATACTGTCAAGGTCTGGTCTCAGTTTTGGCTCCCTGAGCTTTAAGGGACAAGCTGGCACATGAACAAATGGGCATGAGCTGACCATGAATAAATTTGGACTGGAAATTAGAGAAAGAGTCACAGCTTTTTGCATGGTGAGATGCCAGACGGAGTAGAGACCCCAAATAAACCACGGTTTTCACGATGCTCACTGAGTTTACATATGGGATCGTATGATGTGTCACTGAAAAGAGTCACAAACCCTTGTTCCTAATATTAGACCTTATCTACTTAAAAAGAAAAAAAAAATGCAGTGATTTAACTGAACAGTCTAGTTAAATCAGTACCGATCTTAATTTTGAAGGCTTTGCTTTTGGTTTAAAAGGTAACTAACCTGCACAACACTGATATACTGATATAATTTTTCCAGATTAGGTTTGCATGAATGCACATTTTGCTGAAAATTTGTGTCTGGAAACTCTTTATTTAAGCAGGTAACAATGTTGTAATAGTATTTTACAAACAAGATCTAAAATAGGATACTTTATTTTCTGCAGTTAGAATTGCACATATGTAATTGGTGCTAGAATAAAGGTGAGATATCAAAGCATCTTCTTTTTTTTAGTATAAATGTATATGCAGTCTATTCCCTAGGCAGTTTGAACAGGTTTTAGCTTAAATCTGTTGCATCCAGAATTAACAGGAAATTCCTTCACTGAAGTGTGACGGTATAGAAGGTAAATTCTGAAATTGGTTAAATCAGCATAATCTTCTGGTATAGACAAGGCTTTATTTATAGTGTTTCAGCCTTTTCTATATATATGGAGTTTAATTTTCAAATAAGCGTGCTTGAAAAGTGTTTTTTCCTTGGTTTGGAAACTTTGTGATAACTATGCAGATGATACAGTTGATACACTGGGGCATTATTCTCACAATGTTTATTACTGGTGCTTTGAATGCATGTATTTGAGCAGGAATGACATTTAATTGATGGGGGAAGTATTTAGTGGTCCAAAGACTGGAAAAAGCAAGCTGATATTAATTTCGATCCTGATTCAGCAAAAATGAGTAGGCATATGCTTACTTTCAAGCACCTGGTTTAATGCTTTGCTGAACAGAGGTAAATCTGCACCACAGATTTGCTGTTTTGAACCCGTTACTCAGCCCTTCCTGCACCTCTCCTTCCCTTTCTGTAAGGTAAGGGGAAAATTGTGGCTATTAGAGTTGTGGGGTCTAATGTATGGGGTCCATGTGCTTGCTTTGCAGTTTTAGAGTGGAGAAAGAGCTGATCCTTAATATCATTTTCATTAGGCTGGACTATGTAAGTGCATCTTTGAAGACTCTAACAAGATGGAGAGAAATTAAATTCAGTTTGAATTTATTCCATGGCTTACTATTTCCTTTGGAAAAGTATATATCAAGCTTTGCTGGCAATGATTTAACTGACAGGGGGCTACTGATCCAAGTCAGTCTGACACCAGTCCCTGTGACCTACAGTGAGGTGTTGAATGTCCAAGACAGAGCAGTAACCGTGCATCTCCCTGTTTCCCCTGGTCATTAGCTCCTGGAGAGCTATGAGCTAGTGCAGCAGCAGCTTCACTGTATTTTAAATATTTTACTTTCTTTGCCAGTTGATGTAATTGTTACAGAGTATAGAAAAAAACCAAAGGAATATATGCTGAGGTCCAGTCCTGTGAGATGCAGAAACATAACTCGTTCTTGGTTTGGGATTACTCCAGTGGGGCTGGGGGAGCTAGACACCCTTTTAGGCTGCTTCATGCTTTGCAAGATCAGAGTAAGGAAGAAAACATCAAAAGTCATCCAGCTGTTTTAGTCCCCTGGCCTGTTCTGAAATCTCCGCAGCTGACTTTGGTTTTGCTTTGACTTGGATTGCCTTTTGCTGCCTCCTTTTCTCACGCTGTCAGAGAACTTTGTCCTCTTATCCTTCCTAATCTTCAAGGAGGGCTCGTGTACATGCTCATAACCACTATAATCAGAGTTCTTATGCAAATCCTGCAGCCAGCATCTAGCAGGATGAGGGCTGTCCTCTTGTCACTGCTTGAGGGGTCCATGCCATGGTCAGCTATGGCAGGTAGCAAACCAGCTCCCAGGGTTGGCCCCTGGAAAACAAATAAAGGAGGGATGTACTTTCTTCTTTTCAGTCTCCTCATGTCTTATTCTCCTCTAGGATGGTTAATCCTCCGTGCAAACTGAACACTTGGGAAAGGTATTGGCTAGATGGCCTTAAGGGTTGGAGTCTTTCATTTCTAGAAACCCGCAATGTTGGGGATCAGCAGTGTGGGCTTCCTAAGCCTGCCTGGGCTTTTGTTTCAGCCTGACCTCCCATGGCTCCTTCAAGGAGGGTGTGGGGAACAATTTCTGAAGAAGAAATTGTTAGCACAAATTAAAGAGATGGCGTACCTGTTCGGCAAGTATGCTGTGACATCACGGGCACGTTAAATAAGCCACTGAATGGTCAGCAGAGGATAATGTTTGGTACTTTTTGAAAATATGCCTATTTAGTGATTTGTTAGATTATTACTACACACAGTGAAGCTGCTCTAATCTCTTAAAGGGCTTGTCTGTATAAATAAAGGATGCTATCAAGGTTTCAGCTTGTGATTACAGATCATTTGCTGCATCCCCAGAAACCCTGGTATTCTAGTAGTCATAGGAACAAGAAGTGCAAAATTTGGGCCAGACATGTCCCGGTTGAGGTTTCTGGCTCTCAATTGAGGTTGCCAGCATGCACATAGAGTTCCAATGGAGAAGGGAACCGGATGGCCTGGATCTGTCCCTGGGAATATAATAAATGTAGATGATTTCCAGACAGCTGTGTACCTGCAGGGATGGGTCTATGTTGCTTCCTTCTCGATTTTGAAAAATTGAAATTGATTTTGTTTCAGCACATGCAGCTTCTGCAGGTGCTTCACAGGTCGCTGCTGAGTCTCTTGCACTTTTCTTTGGGACATCTTGTGCTGGTCTCTGGGGACCAGGTTGTCTCAACCCTGGGATTCAGTCTGCTGGAAGAATAAAACTACCATTGAATCACAGTGAGAGGGAGAAGAGTCATGTCCTGGTTTATCCTTGGAGTTTGCTTCTTTTTTTGTAGTGGGTGAGATGGTCTTGCTCCACGTGAGCTTGTTGCCTGTCATGTGAAATACTGTGGCATAAATGACGATGTTCATAAGGCTTTATGTGTATTCCATATCTTTTATTAATGAGAAGCTGTTTTATTCATAGAATCACTATCCTCTATTCTGGTTTAAAATGGTGAAAATATTTAGTATCTGGCCTCTTTTGTTGTCTAATACTTTTGCTCTACTTGCAACCTTTCTCCATTCTTGCTCTCCTTGGTGAGGCACTTCAGGGACAGCTGTCACTGAGTCTGCTGAGACTGGCAGGTATATCTTGGCATTCGCTGCACTACATGCCCTGGTGACAGTGAGACTGGATGTCATTGGCCAGGGGAGTCATGGAAAAATGAACGAGCAAGGTAGTGGTGAAAGGAAATCTGGATCTGTCAGAAAGGGTGACAGGTGATGAGATGCAGAAAAAGGTAGCGCATGAGCACATCAGGAGATAAAACTGAGTCTATAAGTACTAAAAGAAACAAGCAGGACATAAGCAGGAATAATCTCCCCTTCCAGTGGAGACAGATGGTAACAATTCAATGAGGCAAGGCAAGAGAGGCAGACGTGAACGACTGATATGCTGGGATACCTTGAGAAGGTCTCATTACACTGTCTGTAACACCCCAGCTGGATCTGGACCTACGGAGGTGACTCCAGTTGCTGTTTAAATAATAATCATAACACAAATAAAATAACACATTTAGATCTGGGATGGCTGACACCAGCACAGCAACTTGGTGGTACGGAGCTGAGAGACAGGTCAGCATCAGCAGAGCAGCACAGGACCAAACAAGCAGGGGGTGGTGGGATAAAAGGTGATTTAGGTTTCTGTGTGAGGGCTGCAATTTAGCTTCAAGGGACTTTTTCCTTTTTTTTTTAATCTACACTCCCTCTAAAACTGGTTCAGCTGAATGGGCAAGTATGTGAATTTAATGAGATTCCTGAAGTCTTAGTAAGAACTGTGGTTAAAACCAAGCCTGGCTGCCAGAAGCAGATGTATAGTATCCCTTCGTTCTGTCACCCAGCAGGTCCATGGCAAAGAAACAAAGGGCAGGGGATTCCCTTTCAAGCAGCACATGTAAACCCTCCTTCCCAGGTAATGCATCTCTACTGACTCCTTAAGCAGAGGAGACTCTACTTCAGTGAATATTTTCCCTGTCTTGAGTAAGTGTCTTATGACAGAGAGAGCAATAAACATTTCTGGATGTACTGGACGTTAAAAACAAGCATTGAACCATAGTCAAGTTGCAAATATAAACAGGAACTTGCAAGAAGCTCTTGATCATTAGAGGAAGAATGTATGTCCAGTTCTCCCCAGCCTGGGAGAAACCAGACAAGTTGCAGAAATGAGGATCTTTGGAGTTACGTGGAAAGAGACCTACGCTTTCTTTCAACGCTCCTTATAGCACTTGATAGAGATGTGTCGCACTTGGGGACATCCCAAATTTTGGAAAAACAATAAGGGTAGGACAAGGACTTTGCATGAGTAACTCTCCTTTCCTCATTTATCAGGGCTGTCTTCCAGCTAGGGTTCAACTGTTTTCACGGTCTGCCAAATCTTTGCAAATGATCTCATGGACGTGACTTCCCTTTCTTGGAGTCTTGCAGCTTCCCTCCAGCAAACACGGCAGGGACGGTGTTGGGAGAGCGATGGTAGCTCTCCAGCTGCTCTGCTGTGACTTTGGAAACTTGATGTGTAAATTTGTGCTTCGTGCGCAGTTGTCACCTCTGAAAATCGAACAAAGGCAGACACAGGTACTAATTTTAGGCAGCCAAGCAACACAGTAGACAGTTGCCTAGGGCAGCAGACTGTTGAGTGCAGCAGAATGCCAAGGCCTCAGGAAGATGCAGGCTTGCTGCCGCTGTTCTTCCCTCTAAGAAAGGAGCATTAGACCTTTAATCTGAGGGTTGAGATTCATGTCCTATTTTCAGGCGACAGCTCCCTATTTGGCCCAGGTGATCCTCAGTGGTCTGGGTGCAAGCATCAGACCTGCAGTGCTTGAGCTACAGTGTGGGTTCACTTCTGCTGTTTGACTGAGCCAGGCCCACTGGAAGGGGTGGAATAGGACCTTTTGCAGCAGAAGCAAAAGCAGCCCTCAGTTTTAGAGTTCTTTCTATTGCCCCACCTTCCCCTACTGTCGCAGAAGAGTTGTGAGTTGGTGTGAGTGGGCTGCTGCAGGGGAGGGATGATTTGGGATGGAAGTGGGAGTCACCTGGGTGTCAGGGAGTGGTCTGGGATGATGGCCAGAAGGGGTGGTCTGCCTGCTATGAGGTTTTGCTCTCCTGGCTCTGAGACAGGGGTTAACCAGGGTGCAGAAAGGCAGGTGAGACCAGCTTTCCCCAGGGCCTTCCCAATACTTGTTAGCGTAGTGATGTTACTGTCACTCATATGGAGCCACCTCAAAATCCTGCTCGCTACTAGCCCCCTTCCCCTGAGCCCCTTAAGTCCTGGCTGACCCTGCCAGAATCCCTGCCAGTCATCCAGGATTACCCGCCAGCAGTTCCTTACCCCTCTCTCTTGCCTGATGCTTCACTGGCTCCATTCATCCCAGCCCACCAGCAGCCCAGCTTCACCCCACCTCTCATCCTCAACATTTTACTGACTTCTCCCACCCAGCGCTGCTTTGGCAAACAACCTCGCCAAAGCTGTTTGAACCAGCCCTGCAGTTGAGCTTAAAAAATAACCCAAGCTTTTCATTTACAAAATCGAAAGCTTGCTTTCAAGTTTTTGGTGGCAAGTAGAAACAGGTGCAAGGAAGAGGGATAGACAGTATTCTTTGGACCACCACCCAAGTGCTTTGGAGCTTTCGGTCTGAGAGTTGCTGGCAGAGGCTAAATCCCTCTGACAACGCCTCACCTGCTATTACCACTTTATCTGAAGTCATAAACACAGGCAGTGAAGAAATTATTTCCAGCACCTTAAAAAGGGCTCACTTTCATAATTCACATCTTAACTCAATGGCTGTCTCTCTCACCAGCAGCAGAATTTAGGCAGAATTCAGAGTTTCAGACCTTTCCTGCTGAAGCGTGTCCTTTAGTTGCCTCCTTTCACAGGATATTAGGTTGGCTGGATAAGCGATCTTATCCCAGACAGCAATTTTTATGTCTTTTGTTTCAAAATAAGATCATTGCCTTGCTTGTGCCTGTTGGTGGTCGGGTTGCTACTAGCAGTATTCACAACGCTTTGCTGTTGTTCGTCATCAGCTGCCTTCGCATATTAATACTTAAAATGAAATATTTAATTAATGCCATGTGTTTCTGGACTACGTTTCACGTGAGCATCTCCTAGGCTTTGCTTGCTGTAAAGGTTTTTGTTTCCACCATGCCACAGAGCTGGAGGTGGACCACCAGCCCAGCGCCACATGATGGTACATTCTCATTGCCCCATGTAGTGCTGCAGCTGCGCACACGCGCTCGGAGGAGCTCACACGAACACGGACATTGACATCACCTGGATTTGTGGAAGTGCCTCACTGGCTGGTGCTGTCTCACATTCCTGGCTGGGAGAGGCACCAGGGCAGCTGGCCACAGTTTACTCCTTTCTCAGAACCCATGAGGAGACTTGGTGAGGGCAAAGCTTGGAGATACTCCTCTGCCGTCATGTCATCTATTTACATGGTGCGTGCCTTGTGTGTGTGTGTGAGACAGCGAGGGCTTTTTTTTTTTCCCCTGCCCTAGTTCTTCCTTCTGGCTGTGGTGAGATGGAAAGGTGGAACGCTCTCATCTCTGCCAGCGAGAAGGTTTTCTGTATCTGAGGCTGGCTTGGAAATTCTTTAGGTGACATCACACCATGTCTGTGCAGACTCATTGTTTGTCATGGAAAAGCCATTCATCCATACACAACTTCCTTCCTCCCCAGACTCCTGGAGATAAACTTTCCATTCTGTCTATTCCCTATAGAAACAGACCCAAAACATGTATGCGTGGCTACACACACATACACCTCGCCGTTCCCCCGTCACGCTCGGGGCTGTGGGAGGAGGAAAAGAGAGGATATAGAAGATGTGAATAAAGTCACCCTGTTTTCTTCAGACGTGGATCCTGCTGAGCCCAAGCAGTAAAACTCCCCTCCCGCCGAGTTTCTGGGTCACACAAGGCTTTTTTGTCCTGAGGCTAATTCTGGCACTTGCAGCCCCACATCTGCCTGCCAGGTGAGATGGGCCACCAGCTGCAGGTACAGCACATCTGGATGGGGGAGGAAGCGAAGCGTGCTGCAAACAAACACAGCAAGTCCACCGTGGCGGGCGCGAGGAATTCGATAAAAAATATACTTCAGCGGTCGGTCTGAGCTGCTGAGTGTGGTGATTCATGTCTCGGGTGCTACTCGTGAGGCAAAGGCCGGGTGCTTGTGGGTCTTGAACGATGTACAGTGTGGCCACGACCTGGAGGGGACCCACCTGCACGTTCAGCCTGTGTTTGGGGAACTGCTGCTGCAGGAGCAGGGTTGGGGCTGGGCTGGGCCCAGCGAGGAGGCTGATGTGGGAGAGGAGCGGGAGGCATTTGTCCGTGACGGAGAAGCGGAGACCGTGTGGCGCTTGGTAGGACAGGGCAGTGGGAGGCCACGCAGGGATGGAGACAGCGGCGCTGGTGTCGGTGGTGTGAGAAGGCGGCCGTTTCCCCGCGGCAGGAGGGAGGCAGGGTGCGAGGAGCGCTCGTTACCGGTACCCGCACGGGTGCGGGATGCCCGCGTTCGCTTTCTGCCGTGTCTGCGGAGGGAAGGGGTGAGGAGCGGCCAGATCGCCCCCGCCTTTGAGGTTCCCGGCGGGTCGAGCAGGGGAGGGAGAGGGGTGTTGGAACAAGAGGAGCCTTTGAAGCTTTTCTCCTGCCCACCTCCCCTGCCCATAAAGCCATTAGGCTCTGGTGCCCGCCTCGCCGCCGGCTGCCCGGCCGAGCCCCCGCCCGGGCCG
>VZZY01001833.1:165430-187727 GCA_013400335.1 Eurystomus gularis
GGGGGTCGGGGACCGTCCGGCGGAGCGGGAGCGGGAGCGGGAGCGGGGCGGCTGCCCGGGGGAGCTCTCCTGCCGCCCGGGCTCCTCTCGCAGTAGCCCGCTTCTCCAGGTGCCCCCCCTCCCGCCGTCCCCGCTCCGTTTCTGAGGACGTGGGACGCAGCCCCTCTCCCCTTCAGGCATTTCTGGGCTCCCGTTGGACGGGCTCGCTGAAATCCCGTCTGGCTTTAGGATGTGGGGAATGCGTAAGGAGGGGATGGGTAAGGTTTCCTACCCGCTGCCAAAAGCCCCGGGAGCAGCCGCGGAGCCCCCTTCCCCTAAGGCGCGGAGAACAGCCTGGCTCGAAGGCAGGCATCGCTTGCCGGCGGTCTGTAAGCAAGCAGCTCACTTCCATCTTTTTGCAGAGAAAAGTGCTGAGCTTCCTCTCTGCCCCCTCCCCATCCCGGGTGTCCTCTGTGTTTAAACTCCGGTTACAAACGAGCTGTGTTTCTCCCGCTGGAGCCCTGGAAAAGCCTCGCATCTGGCAGAGCCGGAGAGGGAGGCAGCTGACATGAGAAACGCGCCCGGGCTTTGGGAGCGGGGCTGGGCTGGGCTGGGCTGGGCTGGGCTGGCGGGGAGAGGTGCCGGGCGTTCCGCGGAGGCGGCCTCTCCCTCCACCCTCCCTCGGATGTTTTTCTCATCGTAGGTCTTTGGCCATGAACCCCATCCAGAGACCTGAGATGTACATCATCGGCGCTCAGCCGGTGTGCAGCCAGCTGCCGGGGCTCTCCCCCGGGCAGCGCAAGCTCTGCCAGCTCTACCAGGAGCACATGGTGTTCATCGGGGAAGGGGCCCGCAGTGCCATCAAGGAGTGCCAGTACCAGTTTCGGCAGCGGCGGTGGAACTGCAGCACGGTGGACAACACCTCTGTCTTTGGGAGGGTCATGAAAATAGGTAGGAGCACCCAGCACAGGGGCGCAGGCCCGCTGTCCCTTCCTAGCGTTCTCCTTTTTTTTTTTTTTATTCAAATACACATGCAGGAGTGATGAGTCCCATTAGCACCGCTCCTAAAGCTGCCTTTAATGAGTTTTCCCATTCCCTGGTGTGCTGCTGCTGCCCGAGCGCGGCCTGTGCCTGAGCGGGGGGCAGCAGTGCACCTGAACCCCAGCAGGAGCTGGCTGGGGATGCGGGGGGACGGGTACACTTTCTTTGAGGGGGCATGAGGAGGTCAGGAAGAGGGGGGCTGCTTTTGTTTTATGTGCTTGTTTAAAAGTAGAGAGGGAAGAAGCTGGAGCCAGGAACAATGGACCCGTGTTATCATTCCTAGCATCTGGAGCGCTTTCGGACAGGGAATGCAGCTCTGAGATGTGGGAAATATGGAGTCCCCTGGCATAGGATCTTCTCCCCCTCCCTGTTCTGCCACTTTCTGTGTAAACCGAAGAGATTTTTATAATTCCTGCCCCGCTGGCCATAAGAGGCGCATTGACAGGCCATTGCTGCACTTGAATTGAGGTGTGACCTAGCCACATTGTCCCAGGTCCTTTTGAAATGCAGTCATCTGATGGCAAGAAACTGAGAAATCCGGGCTTGGTTTGATGTGTCCGACAGCCAGGACAATAAAGAAAAGGTGTTAAAACAGCCGCTTACACACACATACACACTCTCTCTCCCTCTCTCTCTCTCTCTCTCTCTCTCTTTTCAACCCCAGGTTTTATTTCCCTCCCACAAAGCCTCATTTCAGTGAAGAATCCAGAACCAGCCCTATGTCTTGGTTGTAAGGTCAGGGAAAACACTTAACAAGGGATGGAAAAAGACCTCCAGCTTCTGCACCCCCGGCATTGCTTGCACCTTTTTGACTTCACTCCAAAAAAAGCCACACAGGCAGCAGGACACCAAGAGATACATCTTTAATACCTCTGGGGCATCAAGGCAATAGAGCACCTGGGTTGTCAAGTCTCATGATCCATTTGATCCTGAAATTCTTACATGTCATGCTGGAGAATTTTAGGGATTTCTTTGCATGTGTTACTCAACCTTTCAGAATCCCTAATTCAGCCTACCAGAGCCATTCCAATTCCTCACTTTCTGCCCAGCTCATACCCCAGCAAATCCTGGCTTCTCTGGGGTGCTCCCCTGGGAAATGCAGTTTCCTGATACATACTTTCAGCTCCTCACACACATCCAAGGCATCTGTACATCCTTGGGCTCTTGCTTTCTGATAGTGGCCAGATGAGGCTGCGTGCAATCCCAGATTGTTAAAACTTGTGCTTTGGGGTAGGAAAACTGAAATTTCAGCTACCAAAGGGAAAGGACAGAAAGCACACCTTCATCTCTGCCTTCTGGTGTCCTTCCCTCACATGTAACTTACCCCAAAGAACAGGGTAAATTTCAAAGATCCCCAAAGAGATCCTAGTGACTCCACAGGGACATAAGAAATTAGGAACCTCTCCTGGAGCAAAGCTCCTCCTCCTCTTCTTCAGTACCTTCCTCCATCCCCAGGTTGGTCCACTGGGTGAGTCCACACCTGGAGAAAAGAAGTAATGGTGAACTAAGACAAAGCAAAGGTCAGACCTGAAGGATCAGAGGGTGGGCAGGAAGAGAGGACTGGAATGGATAGTGGAAGAGTGAAGAATCCTCCTCTCTAAAATGATTTTGATCCTGTTAGTTTAGACTGGGAGTAGGTCGAGTTTTGATGAGGAAAGAGGTGATGTGGTGTGCCCCATAGTCCTGCTGCTGCTGTTTGGTTTTTGTGTGCATGCATTTGTTAGGACTACTGTTGTATCTCTAGTGGGAATCTGCTGATGGTAGTGTCTGTGAGGTGACTGACAGTGGTTGCCTGCTGTTTAAAAACCTATCCTAACAAAGAGTTTTGAATCCATCTCCTTTAGATTCTCTGGTCAGTTAGAGCACGTTCAGATGTTTATATTTCAGCACAAGACACCACAGAAGTCAGAAAAATGTCACCAAAGCTGACCTGGGGTATTACAGGGTCTGTGATGATTCATTGCTGTTGTCCACATCAGGGGTAAGCTGCTGTGGAGGGGGATGCTGCTGCTTCTCTTTTCTCTTAGTTCCACCTTCTGCTGTTACTTTTTCCTACTTTGTAATGAGGCATTGCTCATCATTTCAGCAAATCTGTTTTCCACGCTGGGGAAGAAAACAAAGCCTTTCAGTCGCTCAGGTTGTGTCAACTATAAAGTCATTCTTCTCTGGGTTCATACTGTGTGGCTGTCTCCTGTTTTCAACCCCCGAGCCCCAGTTCTGGACCACAGCCCTTTTTCTGTACTCTGTGCCAATGGTACGAGAAAGGTCTGGAGACCAGAATATCTGCAAGAGTGCAGAGGCATGCCAGAGTGCTGTGCAGAGGGAGGGGAAAGAGATAACAAGGACCCAGAAGGTGTGTAGTGTGCCAACAACCCTCGTCTGCCCACCCACCGATGCCGGCATGGCATGTATTGTAGGATTTCTTGAGCTGCTCTAGATTGTGAAAGGGGAGGAGAACCTGCTCTGGCCAAGTCCAAAGCCTGGGAGATCCTCGGGAGAG
This sequence comes from Eurystomus gularis, assembly GCA_013400335.1. NCBI lineage: Eukaryota > Metazoa > Chordata > Aves > Coraciiformes > Coraciidae > Eurystomus > Eurystomus gularis. Next base: position 168,951 of record VZZY01001833.1, read on the forward strand.
TGTTCGCTCAGAAACCTAGAAGATTAGTTTCCTTTTCCCTCTCACAGAACTTGGCTCAGCTTGGAAACGGGAGACCCAGTTGGTCTGTGTTTAATCATTACACCTTCGCTTCGTGCATTTCATAGAGGTGAGGCAGTCCAATGATAGGAAGCTTTTGTAGAGCACTGAAGTAAGCTGCTTTTAGCGTTTTTGTTTCCTGCTGTTTGTGTTGTGTTTGTGAGAATAGCTCTTACCTTTTAAATGGGGTTTATTCAATAATGATATCTGGCAACGTACAAAAATTATCCTTCTGAAGTTGCTTTCTGTTCTATCAATACAGATTTTAAACTGGACGTGTGTGTATATATATCTCTATACATTATGTACAGACACATTCCTTACTTCCACATTTATGAGGGAGAGGAGAGAATATGTCTCCTTCAGTGCAGTCCTAAATGCAAGGCTGAGGTTTCCAGGTTAGTCCAGTCATTTCAGGAGCCAAAGATCTTATCTCTTCTGCCTTTTCAAATGCAAAACGGGGGGGGGAAAAAAGGGGGGGATCGTAGGAGAAGAGAACAAAGAGAAATATTTTCTCCTCGTTTTGCTTTGATATTGGCAAACTTTAGGGAAGTCCTTTAAGAAGAATAATCAGCTGAAATGCAACCTTTTCTATCAAAAAACCGTAGAGCTACACATTTTAATCATCTTTGCATCAGTCTCCCCACTGGGCTCGGTTCTCCTCCCACCACCTTCCCGTGCAGGTCCAGAAAAGCAAGCCGTGGGGACCGACGCCTTGCCTGGGTACAGCTCACCCTAGCATCCTCACCGGTCCCCCCCGAAAGCTGCCGCAGCCCGGGGCTCCCCGTCCCGCTGCCGGTGGCCGGCGGGCACAGGAGGGCAGCAGAGCTCCGTGGAGCTCCGCGCCGGCGGGCAGAGCCTCCCGGGGACCGCAGCCCGAGGTGACTCCAAGCTCACCCCGTGGGAGAGGGCAAAAGGGGGGTTCCTGCCTGGCCGCCTGTTCACCTTTGCACACATCTGGGGCGTGACACCCCTGTCCTTCGAGGTAACAGCACAGAAATGTGTAACTGGAGACTCTGAGATGATGAGCAAAAACCCAAATGATTTTCCAAGACTCGGGAGAGCAGAGAAAACTGGGATGCATAAGCCCACAATTACCAGCTGCAAGTTTGCTTTTTAGCACAGGGTTTCGTGCACAAGTCTGATCCCACCTCCCAAACCAAGCTGCAGGCTTCCAAACCTACGTCTAGTGAATGGCTTGTTCTGCTTCATGAGCAGCAAGAGTGAAAAAAAAAACCCAACCTGTTGTGACTTCAGCCTCTCCCACCACCATCCTCAGCAGCCTAAGCAACTCCTGCAGATTTAGGGGCTGCAGATGAAGTTGTCATGCTGCTAGCTCTCTGAAACGTGTGGAGGTGGCCAGTAAAAGTGTAAATCCAGTCGGTGCTTTCAGGGATCTCCATCAAGCTGCAGGGATGCTAAGCACCTGGAGTCATGCAGGCGCTGTTGCACAAGCTGTAACACCGGGAGGTCCTTTCCTCGGATGTGTTTTAATCTCTATAGGTGCAGGGAGTGCTCTACTTAACAGGAGGATTGGTGTGTCCCCAGGGCTCTCACCGTACAGGCACAGACTGGCTGGGACAAAACTGCACGTTGGACCGTTCGTTACCTTAAAATACCCATAGATAAGTAGAAACTGGATTTTGGTTGCTGAAGGACGACCGTAACTCCCGTATGGGCCAGTCTCAGATGAACTACCTTCGCTAGGAGTCACTCCTCTTTACCTGTCAGACCAGGGAGGTTTGTGGGGCATAGTCCTCTCCTTATGACTTCCTAGTGAGGCCCAGCCTTCTCTATTATGTGTCCTGTAGCATTTTATCAGCCTTGTGCTGTACTCCAGAGCAGAAGCCCTTTGCTACAACTCTCATTTAGGGGTAAAAAATAAACCTCAAGTTCTGCAAGGTGGGTGCCATTCACAGCCTCGCCTTTGTCTTGGGTCATTACCGCTAAGCTGGTGATAAGCTGCTATTAATTACAGATTGTCAGCACATGCAAATTGGAACAAGAGCTTACCAAAAGCATCAGCTCAGTCCTGCTGAGGGAGCTGGCACTGAGAGCCTCACGGCTTTGTGACAAACTGGTCTTGGAGGATCTCCTCTCTGAAGTTATTCAAATTTGCTTGAGAGCATCTTGCTGGGGTTTGGTGTAAGTAGCTCTTCACCATCAGACTACTTATTTCAATGAAGCTTTGGCAGTTGTCCTCTTTATCACCTGAAAGTTCGGTGACCCACACAATGACTCCGAAGGTGTCAGTTTAGCTATTCATTACAGGGTGTGGTGAGGGTGCAGGTGTGGATTGCCTCCTTCTCCTCCTCTGCTTGCCCCCCTTCAGATCCACAGCACTCGCTGGTGCGGCGTGCCCGGCCTTGTGCATTGTTCTGCCTGCGTTGGTGCGCTGGTCAAACTGGGACTGAATCACTGCCAGAAATACATATACATAACTGGAGACCCGATCCAGCTGCAGGGCTCGGACCCTGAGCTGCTGCAGAGGCTCCACTCCAAGCAGGGCAGTAAACCTGCTAATGGAAAGTCTTTTCATTTATTATTATCTACATGGGAAATTTCCACTTGTTCCAGCAGTGCGGTTCTCTAGGCTTTGGGAGAGCCTCTGCCTTGATGCTTTAGTGTAAAAATGGGTTTCCTTCAGTTTGTCCCAAAACAATTTTCAGCTGACATGTAAACCAAAATAAGGTTGATGAACTGAGGAGCTCGAGTGCTCGTCCTAGTTAAATGAAAACCATTCCAGGGTGATATCTGGCTTAATCAGAATGCTCCTTTTGCACAGACCGACCTCGTTTGTTAGAATAACCCTCTCACTGCTTAAGAGTTTCCTTGAAGTTAAAATGCGAGGATACTGAAGGGGAAAGAGCCTGAGCAGTCCCTGCCTACGGGGTTGCTGTTTCTTTTGGGTAAGGCCTGGAGTTTCAAGGCTCTTAAATACAAGTGTAATAAAAATAACCCTTGAGGACCAGCACCTACAAATTCATTAAGAACATATTCTTGCCCAGGAACATTCTTCCAGGCATCAGCAGGAATCTCAGACCCTTCCCTGGTGTGTGTTAGAGAATCAGATTTGGGTTTGATCCTGGTTACACAGAAACCGCCAGCTCTGGACAGTTGGTTGGCTGGAGCTGTTACTGTGAAATGGAAACAAAAATGACACGCAAGCATGTGTTAGGACAGCTCCCCCTCTACCAGAACAGGGTGGTGCCCTTGCGGTTGACCATCCCGTTCCTTTGTTCCAGTTAATTCTGTGCACCTTCTCAAAGCACACCACATCCTACTGTCTGGAGCCTGTTTACTTGCTCCTTGCTGTGTGTTGTGTTTGTTAAGTGAGGTCTGTCTTGCATTAATTTGCTTCTCTCATCTTTCTCACAGGGAGCCGAGAGACTGCTTTCACCTACGCCGTCAGTGCTGCCGGGGTGGTGAACGCGATCAGCCGGGCTTGCCGTGAAGGAGAGCTCTCCAGTTGTGGCTGCAGCCGGACGGCCCGGCCCAAGGACTTGCCCCGAGACTGGCTGTGGGGTGGCTGCGGGGATAACGTGGAGTATGGATATCGTTTTGCCAAGGAGTTTGTGGATGCCAAGGAGAGGGAGAAGAACTACGTGAGAGGTTCAGAGGAGCAGGCTCGCATGCTGATGAACTTGCAGAACAACGAGGCTGGTCGCAGGGTAAGATGGATGCTGATTCTTTCCTCTTTCTCAGAGGTGTGAGATACCAAATTACTTGGAGGTTTGATGAGGGATGGTCCAGTGATGCCCCAGTAACAATGTACGGTCACATTTTCTGCATATTCGTGACTATTACAGACAATATTGACAATATTATATTCCAGTTTTAATGGCAGGCTTCTGTTGCCAGCTAAAGCCAGTGAGTTTTTGGGTCTGTTGAGATACTGTATGGCACACATTTGCAGACATCTAAGCCCTTTCCAAATAAACTAGGTGTTGTCATGGCCCACTTCCAAGGTTTTCAGCTGAGAAACTGGCTCCCCAGAGCTGCCAAAGCAACAGGATGGTGGTGAAAAGAAAAATCTGTTGGCATGAGGAGTTCTCTTTTACTGCCATCATTCAGAGTTTTGGAAATACAAGGCCAGAAGCAAACATCAAATCAGGCTACCTGTCTCTCTCTGAAACATGCCTTGCTCAGTTATCTTGGTATTGGACAAAATAAATAATTTGAATTTAGGTGACAGACGTTTTCTTAGAAGATATACAGTTTTGATCTGGAGACCCCTAGGGATGGAGAGTCCATCACTTCCCTTAGTAGTATGCTGCCATCATTAATCACCCTGTTTCAACACTGCACCTCGTTATCATTTGAATTTATCTAGTGTCAGCTTCCAATCAGTTCTTTTTCTGGCTTTTACAGCTAGATCCAAAAGCCTGTTAGCAATCAGGATTCCCTCTGCGTAGAAGTATTTAGCTACTGTAAATTTATTCACCACTCTTTCTTGACAAACTAGATTGAGCACTGAAGACTCCCTCACTTTCAGCGGTTCTCATCAGCCATCAAATCATTTTCACATTACTTCCGTGGGCCCTTTCCAGTTTTCCCATGTCCTTTAAGAAACTGGATACCAAAATGACATGCTGCTTTCTGGTCTTGCTCTCACTGATGCAGTAAATGTAGGTGAAGTTGCCCTCTTTGTATGCGTTCAGTGTATGCACATTGGCTTTTTATACAATTCCTCTGTCTGTGATTAATAGCCTGGAAGGTTCAGCATCATTCATGGGTGGTACAACTGTGTAATCCTGCCTCTTTCCAAACGTACAACAGGAACACTTACTTGAACGTTTGCGCCTTTTCCACAGGGTGTTTAAAATTTTTATTGTTCTTCCCTAGCAGTGAGCTTTTCGAAGGTTAATTTTATTTCCAAGGCATGTTAAACAATCCTATTAAGTGAAATTAGCCTTGCTCTTTTGCACATTCTTAATTAACATCCTTAGTTTCCTTACCAATTTTCTGCCCTTTCTTACTTCTAATTGTTCTTGAATTATCTTTCCCTTTTCCATGTACGTCTGTCTTTTCTGCATGTCATTTCGGCGTCATTTTGCCACCAAAGCAGATTTGCTCTGTTTTTTGATTGTGAAACCAGTGTGTCAGGTTGTAGCATTGCAAATACTCTACGGTTCTCTTGCAAAATCAAATTGGGGTAAATTTGCAGTAGTTGGAAAACTGCGGACTTGAAAGCTGTGGAACTCAGTAGGCTTTGGTTTGAGATTTTTCGGGTTTTTTTTTTTGTCTTGGAAGGGCAGAGGTTCTGCATTTGCTTAGAAATGGGGGGTGGTGGGGGGGGGACATTCCTCCAAGGAGTAGGAACCTGAAAGTGACATTCTTCTCTGCATTACTTGCTTTGAACATCTTAAATGTCTGGAGTCATGAACTTGGATTACTACAAATAAATACGCTGCCTAAAATAGGGAATGGATATGTTATGAGACTTTTTAACAGCCAGTTCTATTGCCTTGAGGGATCCAGAGACAGAATGTGGCCAATAGTTTGAGGTGCCAGCTGAACTGTAGGAACATCTGTATTGGAAGATCAAGTCAGAAGATACTGGCTCTACAGCACGGGTGAAACACTACCCTGTTTTGTTATTCTTGTTATATGGGCAAGAATCTCACCGAGCTGTGATTGCAGGTGATGATACAGTTTTAGATGGAAGAAAGCTTTGTCTTGCCCTAAGGCCAGAGCTGAAAACAGTTATGTCCCGCCTTTACTACAGCGCAGAAAGCTGTTTAAACTGTGCTTGGAATGCTACAGCGCCCGTGCTTCTTTATACTCTGTAGACAAGCTCTCAAGGTGATTTCTTTGTCTCCAGTTAACACGAGACCTGGACAAAAGCTTTGCAAAGGGGCCAGCAAAAGACAATGTTATTTCAAGCTTTTTTTTTTTTGTAGATTCTGTAGAACCATAGAAAATAACCTTAGATTAAAAGAGCACAAGTCATTTTAGATTAAATTAAATGAGGTATAAACCAGCCATGTAATTAAGCTTGTGGATTTCTAAGAACAAACTCTGATAAACTAAGGAAGCCGGTTAGTAAACTCAGCTGAGGAACTCGATGTGGAGGAGGTCTGGAACTTTTTCAAGTCAAAGATGCTAAAGCCATTAGAATTCTGCATGCCAGGCAAGAGGAAAAAGCTTGTAGGAAGAATATCCAGACCTCAGTGAATGAATAAGTACCACAGAGAAGCTGTTGGGAATAGACTGAGAGCCTACTAAGAATGGAAAAAAAGAATTGATAGCAAATAAATAATGAAAAGCTTTGTCTTAGAGGTCAAGAAGTGTAAAGATGAAGCGAGAACAGTAAAACATCATACTGAGTCAGACCTTACAAAGGGCAGTAAAATAAACAGTGTAAGTTTTTTAGACTTTGCAGACTGGAAGAAAGGAGACTGCTGGTCAGTGAGGATGGGGCTGAGTCTAAAGACAGTAGTTTTGGTCCCCAAAGTGAGTGAGTACTTTACCTGAGGCTTCAAGTTGGAATGAGGGGCATTGCTAGTGGGGACGGGTCCTGTATACCTGCTGTGCACTAGAGATGTCTTTTTCTGTCCTCAGCATTTCTGCCTAGGGCAGTAAGTGCTTGTAGTGCAGATTTTTCAATCCCCCTGGGCCTGTGCTTTTAGGGGGAAAGCAGGCAGGGTGCCCTAGGGGCAGGTAAAGCCTGTCACAGTAGGCAGTGGCCAAAGGTGCTGGCACCCTGTGGGAGCGAGGAAGGCATGAGGAGGAGGCAGCTGTTGTGTTTAGACAGATAGAGGAAGAGGAGCTGAGCAGCAAGTACTGAAGTTTGGGGCAGTGGGCCTAAGATGGGTGGGATGTTGCAAGGGGCTGCTGATGGAGGGGAGGAAGAACAGAGGGCTCTGGAGTAAGTGAGAGTGGGGCTTTGGGATGGATTAACAGGATGAGGATTTGGGGGTAGTGAGGAATGGAGATGCTGGGATCTGAAAAGGAGATGAATATGAAAGAATCTGGACAGAGATGAGACATGGGGTGGCTCTGAGATGGTATTGCTACAGGTTCCAGGGTTGTCTGGTCAGGGTGGCATTTGGCCAGTACAGGGCAGCCTTTCCTCTTGGCTCTTAGAAATATATTAATCAGCATGGAAGCAAAAGAGAAAGGCTAGAAACAGAAATTGTCACAACCAAAGGGGAAGCAAAACTTGGGTAATGTAAAGCTCACAAGTCACAGGGAGGGCCTGTGTTCTTTCCTGGCACTCTGAAAGAGCTGGCACCTGGCAGTGCAGGCAGTGTGACCTTGGCAGTGTTTACTGGAGGACCTGGGGGAAAGGATATCTCAGAGAAAAAGGCAAAATAGGAAATAACTGGAGAAGAATTTCTCAAAGATTGATCACACAATCATTTAGAACGTCACTGATTTCCTAAAGAAACAAAAATAGATCTGATAGGTCTCCTTTATCTGAACTTCTGAGCCGCATTAAGACCATCATTTGAGGTCCTGTATGAAAAACATTTTAGTCATTAGGAAAGGAGTGGAAAAGTATTAGGTGCAGCAGCCAGCTGCAGATGGCTGCAGATGTAATGTGGCTTGGAAGGTGGTAAATATCCTATAATGTACTAGGGAAAGTCTTCTCATAAAACATGAGGGAATACTAATGCCATTGTATTAAGCTCTCGTGAGGCCCCAAAATGTTGTATGTTCTCATATTCCCAAGCAAAATGACCTCAGACTAGAAAAGGCTTGTTACGGTTGACCCAAGGGATAGGAATCTTTTCTCAAGAAGGGGGGCTAGAATAGCTTGCCATGTTTAGCCTAGCAAAGTGAAAGTTGAGAGAGGATATGACTGATGTCTGTGTTAGTGGGAGAAATAATAGGGGAGAAGTACTTTTTAAGCAAAAGGCCAATTTGGCACAATAGCAAATGGGCATAAAGTGAGCGCATTTAGGCTGGAAAGTAGAAAAAGATACTTTATCATTGGAATAGCGATTAGAATAATGGTGGTTGAAAACCTAATTGCTTTTAAAAGGGCAGTCTATACATTTAAGGAAAATATTATTTGAAGCAGTGCCTACAATAGCAAGAGATCATACTTAATAACCGAGGAGGTCCCATCTAGTCCTGCATTCCTAAATGTTAAGTTTTCACTTCTGAGATTCTAGTTTTGGAAGTAGGAAGGTGCACATGTAACTCCATACTCCCCAAAGTTGCTGCTGAAAGAAAGAAGTACTGGAGACACAGCAGTGGGCATTGCTAAGTGACCACTGGGTGCCATCCCACATACAGCCTTGCCCCACTTTCCCAGTCTGTGTTTCAGTTGATGTCTTCTGACTTCTAGGCAGACTTTTGGCATGTTCCCTCACTCAGTTTCCTGTGGGTGGGGAAGTTCCCCTTGAACCCCGAGGAGCTCTTGGTGGCAGGAGGGAAGATTGTCCCTGCGCTCTGTGGTTTTCAGAAGGAGCTGAAAGGGATGGGAGGGGACCACAGGTCTTTTATCTTCCAGGCAGTCCTGACCCCATCACCCCTTCACTCCACATTGGAGTCCTTGTGGTGGTGGCTCCTGGCTTTATTGCCCTTGTTTGTTTGTCTTTGGCTGTTATCTCAATATGTCCTTTCCTTCCATCTGTCTTTTTCTTCCAGTTGGTCTCCATTAACCTCTCTCATTTCTCCCCATTCCTTATCTGTCCCCCTGTCTGGCGGCCTGTGGCGGTCAGTCCTTCTGCACTGTTTACCCAGTCAGCATATGGCAGGCCTCAGTCATCAGTCACTCGAGCCACTGCCAAAAGAGCCTGGAAGGGGGTCTAATTGACCACATAGGAATTCCCCATTAGTTCTCTTCCCATTCTTGCAAGGAAAGAATTGGAAGAGAACTTGGGCTTATGGGGAGGGGCTTTAAGCCTTTCCATTAGAGGTGTTTTCAACCTGTTTAAGTGGCATGGCCATTGATCAGACCTCGCCCTCAGAACTGCATGTGGGGTCTGTTATTCTTTACCTTGACCTGAGCCTGGCTGGAAAGGAATTCTCCAATTTCCTCTGTTTTCTCCCTGTCCAGGCAGCAGAGGAGGAGAGTGAGAGAGACATTTAGCGGCTGAAGCTATGGTTACCTCCATGGGATGTTAACAGTGGGAGCTGGGGGGGGCTGAGAGGCGCCATGCTTACCTGTGATAACTGGTAGTGTTCGTATCCCCCAGCACAGCTACTACCCACATGGGCCAGATGTTTTGAGCATCAGTTGCTTAAAGCCAAGTCGAAGTGAACTCAGTCCCATGACATTAGCTGAGAGGGATCAAGTTGCAGTGTTTTTCTAAAGGAACAAAGCCCAGGATTAGGAAGAATCATAATACGTTATAAAAACACATGCAAGGGCAAGGGAGGCATGAGTGGCCTGGGATTTGACAGAACCGTAACCAAAAAGTGCTAACACAAGCTTATAACAAGTAGGCTGGCAATGCAGTGAGGATATAGTAAGTGTCTGGGGCTCGGGAAATTCAGCTGTAGCTCTGTCTGGTTATAGTACAGCAGGAATCCTTAAGTAACAGTGTGGTTGGTCCTCCGCAGTTGTAGTTCGGTCCAAGAGAAGTGCTTAACTCCCAGCCTGTAGCTGTTAGATTGCGCCGTGAGGGATTGTCTCAGTAAATTGAGCTCCAAGGAGCAGAACTAAAGCTCCTCTGTTTTAAGGACTCACTCCATTGACTTTCTTGGGAGCTGGATCGGCCTCCATGTGATTTAGCCATTAAGCCAAATTGAATCTTCACTAGCTGTCAAAAACACTAGACGTTAGTTAGACCAGGAGCAACCAGTTGTTGTAGAACTCTGACCTCTCGCTGCTGGTCCAGAACGTAGTTGTAGGCAGAAGGTTTTGCTTGCAGTATGCTCAATTGCCTTAATCACCTACTCCTTGGCAAGCGAATGCAGAGAGCTGCAGAGCTTTCTTCTGTGTCAGTGAGAGAGGCAGAAAAGAAACCTCAGTGCTTGGCTGCTTTTTTCAGCAGAAAACCTGGCTAGAAGACGTATTGCTATCTCCTTCAGAACATCCTAGTTTTTTCTCATGTTCCTTGATCTCTCCCATCAGATACAATCAGTGGTAACTTTACAGCTAACGCCAAACAGCTCTTTCTGGCACGTGGGATCTGGCAGGGGCACTGCCCTGCCAACATACAGGATGCAGGATGGTTGTGGGAGAGCAGATGTGAGCCTGATAGCAAGCGCATGAGGAGCAAGGGCTCTAACACAGAGTAGCTCTGATTGCTTGGGGATGCCAGCTCTTCCCTTTGCAGACTCTTGTTAGTGCCTGTGAGTGCTGATGGGACCTCATGTAGCACGTGGTTTTGTACCTGTCTCTGAAATTAATGGAAAGAACAAGCCAAACTTGCATTTTCAGTTTATTTTGAGCTTTGTTATTCGGAAATATTTTTCAATATTCTCCTCCCAGCTAGTGTAGGGTGGAGGAGAGTAACCACCATTATCTTTTACGTCATGTCCATGCTCTGCTCAGGGTTTTAATGCTCACTGGCCTGAACTTTCAAGTCTACTTGCCAATTTTGATGCAGGATTTTCTGGGGTATAATGCATCTACAGCCCCCACAGACCCCTGAAAATGTAGCTGAGAGTATCTTGGAAAAGACAGCTCCGAAAGCTTGTGTTCGCAGTTTAAAACTGAGGCCCTTCTGTGCGCTAAGTCCTGTTCGTGCTGGGAAATGTGTGGACACAAGATGGCGCAGGCTCTCAGTGAGGGCTGGCAGCTCAGCTCTGCTCTTCCAGGAGGGCTCCTGGTAACACCTCGAGCAGAGTGAGCGTCTCTCTTCCAGGGTACAGCCGTTCATCTTTCTCATCACCACTGCCACTCCTTCTTGCAGTGCACCTCTGGAAAGCAGTGGACTCCTCTAGACACTGCCTCTGAATGAGCTCCTCTCAGCAGCGACAGGGAAAGAGTCTGTGGATTTATGGATGCATCCCTACAGTGATAGCGTGGGTTCCTGGTGCAGGTGGTGGGAAATGAGCAGGGTCCCAGGTGTTCCCTTTTCACAGCTCTGAAGGGATAAACTTGCAATACCATGGTGGTCCGTGAGAACTTCCAGGGTCCACACAGAGAGGACTCTTTCTCTTCTTCTTTCCTGCTCTTGACCCTGCTGTCGAGTCAGAAATACGCCAGGGAAAAAGAAGGTGGGGTGGGGAAGTCCTATTTGGAGGCAGCGGGACCAGAAATAGAAATATTTAGGGAATAGGAACGCAGCAATCGCAAGAGGAGGAAGAGGAGACTTTTATCTCTTCTGAAGGGCGAAGAAACAGAAATCGGGGGATAATCAAAGCAGTTATGAAAACATGATGAATTCATAGCAATTAAGCCAGCTGCCAGTGCAGCAGGAATAAACACAGCTTGGCCTGATTGCATCTCTTTTCCTGCAGGCCGTGTACAAGCTGGCGGATGTGGCCTGCAAGTGCCACGGTGTGTCGGGCTCCTGCAGCCTCAAGACCTGCTGGCTGCAGCTGGCTGACTTCCGCAAGGTGGGCGACCTGCTGAAGGAGAAGTACGACAGCGCTGCCGCCATGAGGATCAGCCGCAAGGGCAAGCTGGAGCTGGTGAACAACCGTTTCAACATGCCGACGCAAGAGGACCTGGTCTACGTGGACCCCAGCCCGGACTATTGCCTGCGCAATGAGACCACTGGCTCTCTGGGCACCCAGGGCCGACTGTGCAACAAGACCTCAGAGGGCATGGATGGGTGTGAGCTGATGTGCTGCGGACGGGGCTATGACCAGTTCAAGAGCGTCCAGGTGGAGCGTTGCCACTGCAAGTTCCATTGGTGCTGTTATGTCAAGTGTAAAAAGTGCACAGAGATCGTCGACCAGTACGTCTGTAAATGAAAGGAGCCACCAAAGCAACAAATTATATTATATAAATCTATATAAATATATTTTATATTTGTATAAATAAACAGATGATGATAATAATTAAAGAAGCTTATTTAAGAGACATTTTGGTTTTGAAATTTCCCCCATCAGGCCAGCCGGTTTGCCATTCCTTCAGTTCTGCTGGGGAGTTTGTCTTTGGGGGCGTCTCCCCATGGAGGTTTCAGTCAAGGTGAAGAGGCTGAGGAGGATGTGCTGACAAAGTGAACTCCCCCCTGCACACAAGCACACACTCATTACAGAAACAAGGCCAGTGAGAAGGAGAAGAGTGGGTTCTTTCTGCTCTCGCATCGGTAAATCTCAGCATTTTGCTGTTACTGCGCATCTGAAATTACAGCCAGATGGGGGTAAGTCCTAGTTATCTGAGTTTCAAACCCTGCCGCCCCACTAAACCCACTGGGGAATTTGGAAACAATTCCTGATCTCTCTGAAGGGCTTTGTCACCTTAGAGGAGGGGTTAGCCAAGGCTCCTCTACAAGAATATGGCTTAAAATCCGCAGTCCTGTAAACCATTCCTGGACGCTGCACAGACCACAATGTGGTGGAGGAAGGTTCACAACCTGCTGTTGTGAGGAAGGAAGGTGTGACCTCTGGCTGACCAGTGCATAGCCTGGAAGTCCCCATGAAGCCAGCACCTTGCTCTTCTGTACTACCTGGGTGAAGGGGAAATCTGTCCAGCTCAGGCTACGTGGCTATGTGCATGAGGGAGATAGATTTTTTTTCCCTTTTAATCCCATGCTGAAACTTAATTTGTCAATGTAGAGGAGAAGCTGCCAGTGCCCAGGGATGTTTACAAAGGCAATAGTGTTCCTCTTTTGTCAGTAGAAAGAAGCATTGCACGCACACACGTGCACATGCCTGCGTGAGCACTGCTTACACCGCTGCCGCTTTTCCTCTTTGAAGTGGATGCAGGTGGTCACCTTGTTCAGCTCTGTTAAATCCTCCTCACCACCCTCCCAGATGTATAGTTTCTCTTGAACATTAAACACCCCTCAACGACATTTCTTTCCCTCTGTTGCTTGTGTATATGTGTGGTTTTGTTTTATTCTTTTGGTGAGGTGTCTTCAATTTTGCTGCTCTGTATTTCAGAGTCCAGGGGCCGTGCTCTTCCCCGGCATCAGCCAGCCACAGATACGTTTGCTCCCGGAATGTGGGCCCGTGTTCACCGGTGAAAGTCTTTTCTGTGTTTTTCCTTGGTAATAGAAGAGCGTAATAAAATTATACTAGGGCAGAAGGCATTACCAAAGTCTGCTAATCAGTCTTACCACATTGGGATTTTAGTAGAATCCAATTCATATAGCAGGGAACAAATGCTGTTTCTAGCACAAGACATTTCCTGTGCCTCTCAGCATCTGCAGAGTTCATTTGCAGTCAGAACAATCAAGAGAAGCCAGTCCCCAAAATATAAGGGTTTGCTAATATACATCTCCTTTGTTACTGACATTCCAAGGGTGGGGTTTTTTTTCCTGTGAATTTTAAAATGCGCAAAATATGCCAATAAGCAAAGAGCCAGTCATGAAGATTATTATTTTTATATTAAACCTCTGTTTCTTATAAAGCATTGCAGTTTTACAGATTCCGCCATTTCAACCACCAGAGAAGAATTTATATGTACCTTTCATACTTCAAATATTTGAGGACTCTAGAAAAGCACAAGGAAGAAAAATTATGTTTAATAATTAGGAGCTGTTGTTTTTTTAAACCAACGTGTCCAGGTTTTATTTTATTTTTTTTTATCCAACAGGCAATATATTTGCTGGCATCCCAGAATGCAGTTTCTTGGAATATAAACAGTGGCCTAGATTTATTTTATTATATAAAATCCAAAGCCAGTGGTATTGTAATTCAAAGTAACGGAAATAGTTTTCCATGCATGGAAAAAATGTGAGTGCAATGGCCTGATCCAACTCCCATTAAACTTCAGTGGGAGCTGGACTGAGCCCAAGATCGGATCAAATGTATGAGCTATTCACTCCTGGGATACTATACGTTTCTAGCCCAGTAATAAAACTTACTCTACCTTGGATACATCTGAAAAAGACCTTTCCTCCCACCACCCTCACCTCATGTTCATGTCCATCTTTATTGCGTCAATACTTAAAGGTGTCAGCTATTTGTATATGACACCTTCAGGCATTGTTACTGTGTCTAATAATTCAAAGTGATTTCATTTGGCCTTCCCAATGAAGACCACACGTTTAAGGGAGTCGCAACTCTCCCTGCAGTTTGGCACCACAATTAATTTTGTGGGTGTAAACAACCTGGGGAGAGGAAAAGTTGGCATTGTTAGGGCTACTATTCATCTGGCTGTCCCTGGATATGTCCTTCTTTTTCCACCTAAATGTTGTCTGGATGGAAAAAAAGATGATTTCTGGCCTTTTGTTCCAGCACTTTGGACCTCTGGCAGCCTGGTTGGAGCCAGCAGTTCCTATTGGACTGGGACCATATAGCGATAGAAGTGACCATTGGATTTCTTTCTTCCCCCTCACCCCCAGTTTTTACAAGAGCTAGGTTTCAGTCGTCTTTGCTTTCTGGGAGTTTTTGTGTCCAAAAATTTGATCCTGCTAAACTCTAGCTTAAAACTTAATTTCTATGGCGCCCACACATAACAGAACCTCCTCAGGGTGGTAGTAAGTATAAAATAAGAGAACAGCCGGTTTGTTTTGATGCAAGGCCAAAGAAAGTCAAACAGAAAGCTGCAGCAGAACTGCTTCTTTACCATGGAAGTTAAACAGGGGTGGATTTTAAGTTGTGCCTTTTTAGATGCACAAAGTGGTAGAGGGATGTAGGGGTAGGGAGCTAAGCTTGATTCTCAGCTCTGCCAGTTAGCTGCATTGTAATCTTCAACAAGTTACTTAATTTCTTTGCATTTTAGCCTCCAGCCTCCTCCTGTATAAAACGAGGAGCAGAAAACCTTTTTCTGTGCAGCTCTTTGGGAAATATGGCTGAAAAAAACCCTAATTGAAGGCCTGCCCTCTCCGGTCATTAACTCTGGCAGGCGGACAGCTGTATCCCCATTGTGTAGGGACATGCTCAATTCGGGACAAAGAGGCTCAGCGGCACCTCGGAGGGTCAGATGCTCGGAGGTGGTTGCCGAGGGGCTCAGCAGGAGCCTCGGAAAGTCTGTTGGAGTGGAGGGAAGACTGCTGTACAAAACAGAGGTGAACTCTGGGCTTGTTTATTTATGGGTATTGAATGTCTTGCAGCAAGAGTAAGGCTTAGAGCGGTTGGCCTGGTTTCTGAATCAAATACCTGCCTGCTCAAATTCTGTTGGCAGCTCGTGTGGATAAGATATCCACACAATACGCTATTATATAGTGTGTGCTGGTAACTGGCTGCCACATTCCAGCCCTGAAGTCACCGCGCTTCAAGGCTGATAGAAATGACCACCCGTAAGTCATGTAAAACTAAAATATTTTGGAGTTAAAGGCACTATGCAAATACACAGTTATTGCAAGTCAGTGAACGTCAGCTCCTAAACGGAGCAGAACAGGATGCAAATCTGTCATCATTTTCCACCTGGTTAGTAATACATAAGTTATAACGTGAATGAATGAGGCCTTAGTATGTTCTGCTGCAAGGTAAGTGAAGCGATAGCTGACCCCAGAACAAACAGAAACGTTCATTTTATATTCATTATGGTAAAGAGATAGCAGCAGGGTTGTGAGAAAATTTAACCTTTTAACACTGCTGGACTGTAGACCATTTGCATCATTTGGAGGCTCCTGTTTTTTGTCCCCAAAAAGTCTGTGCCTATCCAGAGCTCAACGTCACGGAGAGATTGCTGCCTTTTGCAATTCAGGAAACAGCAAAGTTGAACCCAGACATGCAGCGTGAGTGTAACTTACACTTTCTATATGGACCCAAGTTTTGTAGCCCTGACAAAGTGCAACTGAAGCAGATCTTGTTCAGTCATATAAAGTCAAACATGCAAGGGTCTCGCTCTGCTCACTTGACCGTGTCCAGGGAGCAGCCTTGTAGCTTTAAATTACACTGTGGGAGCAATTCCTAATCACCAGTGGGTACAGAAATACAGAGACTATTTTCATCAGCTGACACAGACATGCAATATCCCAAGGAGACCTTGGGAAATACCTTCCAGTGACTAAAGGGCATTTCTCAAACATGTGTCACAACGTTTTCCAGAAGATGCTGCTGATATGGTCATCCACTTTCATTTAGCTTTTGTTTAACTCCATTTCAGGTTAAACAGTCTCTGGAAGATACTCTGTGAAATTCAAGTTGCAAGCTCTGAAGTAACTGTCATATGACAGACAGAGAGCAGATATCAATGTAATACTGGATCCCCTTCTCAAAGGTGGACTCTGGCTATGTCTAATCCATGGGACTCCCCATCTCCTTCGTCCAGATGTGTATCCTGGCCATGTCCAGACTCCCTGCCAGGGCAGTGCAGGCACCAATACCACATGTGCGAAGGCTGATGGGTGCAGAGACTGTTGAGTGGGTAGCCTGTTCCAGCGCCAACGCCAGCTCCAGTCTAGATAGCTGGTGTCTTTGGGACTGGGCCACGTTGTAAACATACCAGCTCTGAAGTCTAAATATAACCGGCCTCTAAGATAAAACAGGTTTCTGTGGCCAACAAGACACATACCAGAAAAGACAAAAAGAATGATTGTAAATCCTTAAATAATAATACAATATGCGTATAATACAATGATCACAGCATGCTCTTCCTTCAACCCATTGTCAATCTTCTGCAGGGCCTGGGGCTGTTATTATATCCTCTTTTTTTCTTAGCTCTGTTTAAATGACAGTTGAAATCTGGTTCTTTTTTGCATTAGGATTCAAAAAGGCATGAGCTACTCATAGCCTTTCCTCAAAGAATGAAAGAGACGAAGGGGAAGCAAACAGTAGAGTCTGGAGTTCTCCCTGTGAGCAGCCATAAACAAGAGTACTACCGATCGCCCTGTGACACTTAAGATGGGCACACTTAAGGTTTTGCCATGCGAGGACATGTTACAGTGCTGCTTTTCAGGGGAGGGGGGAAAAAAAAAACAGATGTGGGATAGACCCAGTGTCACTTAATGACTGTCACAGTCACTGTGCTGGAGTTAATTGTAGCCCTGCCTCGTTCACAGCCCCAGGGACCTGCACAAGTGCTTGGCCATCACCTTTCGTGGGCCGAGAAAACATCTGGACCAGGTTTCGAGAGTGGCAGCCCTCTGCAATTCACTGTGATGAGTCTGGCCAGGCTCAGTTTCATTTACCACAGACAAATTCGTGCTCCCTTGCTGGGGAACAACAATGGAGTTAAGTAACGACCTGCCAACTTTCATAAAGCACAGAGCTATGTATTTAGGACAAAAGCATTCAGAGATTTATGTTAAGGCAAAGGATAATTTATATGAATGCTGCAATTTCTAGGAATTATCTGTAAATGCCCAGGAAATACATAACTCAGTTTTTAAAAATGTGCCTTTCCAAATGGATACTTTGCCCTGTATGGCAGAGCACAGCTTTTCTTTTTGCTTTCCAGGCTCTCGAACCAGAATAAACCATCTTAATTCATTTTATTTAATATTTAATGAGGTATTCCTATCTCAATTTCCCTCTTAATTGGCTGAGTACATGTTAAGTTATGGTGACAGGAAATGACAGATGAAAACGACATGCAGCTTTTATATGTATTTTTCACAAATGGAGCTCAAAATATTTAAAAATCTTTAGCACCATTTTAAAGACGAAATACTGAAAGACAGGGCAGGAAATACTTCACCCGACAGGCACGGAGTGGGGTGGAGCTGGAGCAGGCACTGCAGCTGCTACTCTCCACACTGCTGCCCAACGGCTGTCAAAATACATCTTAATTGATGAAACTGTAAATACATGTAATAGTGCAACTGTGATCTTCAGTAATTACCTTGTCTCCCTTCAGAATAATAAAGACTTTAATGAATGTGTGAGATGCGACATATTTTAAAGGAGACAATAGGCAACCACAGTTTTATAAACAGTTTTAAGAAATAGGCTGTATGTATTCAATGTTGGTGGGTATTAGGGATCAAAACGTTTCAAATACTAATTTACAGGGATAATTTTGCTTCCGTTAACTAGCTTGCTCAGTCACTGGTTTGAGATAGTATTTGTGGATGTAGGTAGGAGTGTATTGATTGGAGTGTGGCTCAGCAAAGCACTAAATTACATAGCGCCAGACAAATTACAGACAAGTCCTCCCGTCTCATCCAATTGTCCTCCTTGTTAAGATGGTCCTCTAAGAAGAGTGTTTCCTTAGTTTTTCAAGTAGTCTCACTGTACAACGTGCAGGTGTAGTGTTTCCAACGTTTCCCAAGGACATGATTTCAGAAGCTGAGTCTCCACATCTCATAGGTTTTCCTGCTGCTCTGCCTACACTCCCCATTACTTAACAGAGGAACTTCTTGTTCTTTTTGGTGTTCCCAACACATAGGTGTTTGGGCCCTGTCACATGAGCCAGGCTTCCTAGGTGCCTCCAGCACCATCAAGCCTGGTAAAGCTGTCTAATTTTCATCACCTTCCTAGCGTTGCACCGGCTGTAGCCCTCCCCACCCCGTGTCACGTCCCAGAGCACACAGATCGGCCCCGAGCATTAAACCCCAGTTCAGCGGGGCCTCTTCCCCCTTCAGCAGGACCTGTGGCAGCTGCCGTGGCCCCTGGGGACACTTCCCGCCTTCCCCTCAGTGAATTTCGGTGTGCCTCTCTCAGCCCGGATGGCTCTGAGCTGTCACCACTGAGAGAACCTTGGCGGGCCCCGTCGCCTGCGGGAAGGGCTGCGTGGCCTGGGCTTTCCTGTGACACCGCTTTCCGTAGGAGAGGGCGACGCTCTGCTGCCCGCGTAGGGCACAGAGGAAA